>JABUQX010025622.1:47500-50000 GCA_015478945.1 Trachelipus rathkii
TAATAATAATAATAATAATAATAATAATAATAATAATAATAATAATAATAATAATAATAATAATAATAATAATAATAATAATAATAATAATAAATAATAAAAATAATAATAATAATAATAATAATAATAATAATAATAATAATAATAATAATAATAATAATAATATTAATAATAATAATAATAATAATATTAATAATAATAATAATAATAATAATAATAATAATAATAATAATAATAATAATAATAATAATAATAATAATAATAATAATAATAATAATAATAATAATAATAATAATAATAATAATTAATCAATGAAAATGAAAAGTATTTATTAATGGAAATGAGGAGACATGTTTGTGGTCCGTAACGATTTCTTAGGTCAAGTGGCTGTTCCTCATACATGTATAAAATATTTAGACCAGGGACTTAAATGTAAGGTTTCCAAGTTTGCAGATGATAGCAAATTGGCTACCTCAATAAGGAATAATGATGGATGTATAAAGATTTAAAAGATAAAGAGGGAGCTGTAATCGTTGATGGGATGAGCAGGTTCATTCCTTCTTCAGCTAAATTTTTCTTTCCTCATTCATTCCTTCTAAAACTAAATCTTTCTTTCCTCATAATCCATGGTTCGATCGTGCTTATTCTCTGGCCATTCAGGCTAGAGACAGTGCCTATCGGGTGTGGAAAAATTCTCATTCTCCTATCACTCTGCTAATTTTCATTCAGCTAGAAATCGTTGCAGGGATACTCTTCGACGAGCAAAGCTGGCTTTCATCAAAGGAAAGTGTGCTAACCTCCTTGGTTCTCCTACTGACAAATCTTTCATCTCTAGCAACTTCTGTAAATCTACCTTTCCTCCTCTTATTCGATCTGATCATTGTGTTGCCTAATTCTCCAACTAAAGGCTAATCTCTTCGGCGCCTCCTCAACTATATTCTCTATGTCTCAATGCTAGCACTTTCCCCTCAGTGTTGGAAGCTCTCACATGTCCAACCTATTCCGAAAAAAGGAAGCCGCTCTGATCCTTCTAACTATCGCCCTGTAGCTCTCACTTGTATTCTATCTAAGATCTTTGAAACCCTTCTCAACTCATGTGAATTCTACTCCCACTTTGCCAGTACGGCTTTCGGCGCTCGAAGTCTACTGGCGATATACTTTCCTATCTAACCGATTTATGGTTTTCGCTCTTAGGAACTACGGGGAGACTTGTGAGGTGGCGCTTGACATATCAAAGCATTTGACCGAGTATGGCACGCGTCACTGCTCTCCAAGCTCCCCTCCTTTGGGTTTCCTCCTTCTCTTTGCTTACTTATATCTAGCTTTCTTTCAAATAGCTCAATATCGGCTGTTGTTGATGGGGCGACTTCTTCTTTTCTGTCAATAGTGGTGTTCCTCAGGGTTCTGTCTTATCTCCTACTTTTCATTAATGATCTTCTCACCTGCACCTCTAACTCTATCCACTCATATTCCGATGACTCGACCCTTCATTCTTTAACTCATATCAATTCTCTCACTTTTACTTCTGGAATTGCCTCTCGTCTTAATCTTTCCGATTTTATTCTCGCTGATGGATAGAAATAACTTTGTGAAATTCAATTCTTTAAAAACCCAACTTTTACAAATCTCCTTCTCCAAAATACCTTCTAACTTTCCTGTCTCTTTCGACGGTTCTGTCGTCTCTCCTGTTGACAATATAAACATCCTTGGCCTTAACATGAACAAAAAATGTCTTGGAAACCTCACATCACAACGGTTGCTAGAGCGGCCTCAAAGAACTGGAAGTTCTGTTTAGACTGTGAGACTTTCCTCCTTTTCTCAGTTGCTCCGCTATACAAAGGTCTCATCCGCCCATGTATGGAGTACTGCTCTCATATCTGGGGGGGGCTCTGGTTTCACCCGGCTTTTGGAGAGGGTCGAATCAACGGCAAAAAGGCTTATAAGCTTGTTCTGTACTTTCAAGTTCACTTGACCCTCTATCTCCGGCGCGATGTTGGTACTTTATCTTTTATAGGTACCGCAGCGGCAGGTGCTCGAGGGAACTTATCACTCGCGTACCACCACCTTTACGACGCCTTCGTAGCACAATAGGAGCTGTATCTGCGCACGAGTATTGTGTTGACATTGGTACTCCAGGCTAGTTTGCTGTGGTGCTTTCTTCTTTCCCACCACCTCTGTTTTGTGGAATTCTCTTCCATCTTCTGTATTTCCTACTGAATTTAATCTCCTCACTTTAAAGCCTGCGTCTGTGCTCATATGCATAATTTGCGCTAGAGGGTAGCCTTTGAGCATACTACACCCTCCTTGAATAGACTCTGCCCGTGAGTGAAAATTAGTGACAACTGTAAAAAAATCCTTGAATGGACAGATATGTGGCAAATGAACTGTATCTCCTATTCACCCCATCCAAAACATCATTCAGATTATCCCAGAAAATCGTACTCATTTCAACATTACCCTCAGATGGATCATATGTCGCAACCACACAAATTTTGACCTT
>JABUQX010025622.1:55000-57500 GCA_015478945.1 Trachelipus rathkii
AATTCTTAACCTGATTCATCACTGCATACAATAATGTATAAACAAAGAGTTCTCTCTCTCTCTCTCTCTCTCTCTCTCTCTCTCTCTCTCTCTCTCTCTCTCTCTCTCTCTCTCTCTCTCTCTCTCTTCAAATTATTTCTATTTTAGTCATAATTTTTAGTAAGGACGTAAAATAAAACATGTAATTCAAGTCATGATGAAAATAAACGGACCAACGAAGTTTTTTTAACTTTTTTATTATTAATAAATCACAAACTTAAAAATAGAAAGATTAAAAACTGAATAACAAAGAAGAAAAATAAATCTTTATTGCGATTTCTCGTAGCTGTAATAAATACACTCACACGCGCGCGTGCACACCTACACACACACACACACACACACACACACACACACACACACACACACACACACACACAGAGTATACGAATATATATATATATATATATATATATATATATATATATATATATATATATATATATATATATATATATATATATATATATATATATATATATATATATATATATATATATATATATATATATATATATATATATATATATATATATATAAATATATATAAAGCTAAGAGACTAATAAACTGTCCCTTACTTTCAAATTCTCTTGGCCCTCTATCTCTGCGACGTGACGTTGGCGCACTATCTCTTTACTATAGGTACTACGACGGTAGATGCTCAGGAGAGTTGGCCGCTCGCATTCCACCTCCATTGCGTCGCCCTCGTAATACAAGGGGTGCCATGCTCTCGCATGAATTTTGCGTGAGCATTGAAAATCCCAGACTCGTTCGTTGTGGTGCCTCCTTCTTTCCAGCCACTTCTGTTCTGTGGAACTCCTTGCCATCTTCTGTTTTTCCAACTGTATTTAATCTTCCTCTCTTTAAAACCCACGTCTGCGCTCACCTAAGAGATTTGCGTTAGGCTTGGGTGGGTTTTCATGTATTTTATTTCCTGCCCCCTCCTTGAAAAGGGCCCAGCCCGTGAGTGGTGGTAATCTGTAAAAAAAATAGAATAATATATATATATATATATATATATATATATATATATATATATATATATATATATATATATATATATATATATATATATATATATATATATATATATATATATATATATATATATATATATATATATATATATTTGGATCATGTCTGTTATCTGCCTCCACATCCATATACATATCGATTGCATGGATTCGAACACATTTCATTAAAAGTCAAATAAAACTGTGTAGAGTCAAATTTAAACTATAGTAATAAAAGAGCTTCATACCTTTAAAAATATTTAAAAAAAAGTTTAAATCTATGTAAACTAACGTAACTTTTCATAGCCTTACTTAACGTATCATAACTTACTTAACCTAATTTATTTTTATATTTATAATTTATTTTACTTTTGCATTGTTTAAAAAAAACATGCTTCTGTCACCATGCGCGCTCTTGTACATTTTGTTCGATAACGTAAGTTATAAAAAAATTAACTTAAGCTTAATGGAAAGGCAATGGACAAAAAGTCATAAATATATATATATATATATATATATATATATATATATATATATATATATATATATATATATATATATATATATATAGAGAGAGAGAGAGAGAGAGAGAGACTAGTAATGTGAAGGTATTTGGGAACTAAATAATTTTTCTAATTTTGTCGCAGAAAGTTTGGCCAAAAGGCCTGTTTTTTTTTAATTCTATTATGAGAGGCAGGAAGGAATAAATCCTTCGTTAGGCTTATTTCTATAACTTATTTCTATAACTTTCTTATATTTATGATATGAAATATAGAGTGAAAAAATTGTATTTATATAGTTTAGCAAAGTTTTTTTTTCCAGCTTTATAAAATTCGTAAAGCAATGAAATAATATATGATGTGTGTGATTATATTAAACGAAAACAATATAATGATAAAATATGTCTTGGAAAACACATAACAATATACACCATATACTAAAGACATAAAATATATGAATATTTCTATTGAGATAGGTCTGCCTGTTTGTTTCGGTACAATACATCAAACTATGACTTGATTTTCATTAGTGTTCAGAAGAGACTTTATACCATTTTAATAACTGAACCATATTTTGTTTTTATTGCTTTTAAAATTGAAAATACAGATTCGTATTTATAAATATGTGAAAGGAAATGGTAAAAGTGACGTCATTGTTAATTCAGAAGGTATTTAAACATCTGATTTTCACATCAGCCAAAAATGTTCAAGTTTGTTTTGAGAATTATTTTTTGAAATGAATTCGCATGACCAAGACTTGAATCGTATGAACGAGACTTGACTTACATGACCAATACAAATTCTTTTCTCAAAGAAAGATGAATTCAGTTTTTTCCTTGTTAAATCCATCAATAATTATTATATGGCATTTACATGCCATCCAATTTACAATTACAATTTAGAAGCGAATTTTGTTGGATGATTTAAAAGTGTCTAGGTCAGGAGCT
>JABUQX010025622.1:67500-80000 GCA_015478945.1 Trachelipus rathkii
GCATCTTTGTTAAAGTAAAGAGAATCCTTTGGGTTAAATTCTTTTTTCATTTTTTTTCTTTTCTTTTTTTTTTTACTTAGTTTTCTAGACTTGCTCTCTCCATTTAATTAGTCTTCATTTTTACTTCATTATGCCTTTTCCCTTTAGTTTGAATTGACTTTTACAGCGCGCATATATATATATATATATATATATATATATATATATATATATATATATATATATATATATATATATATATATATATATATATATATATATATATATATATATATATATATATATATATATATATATATATATATATATATATATATATATATATATATAAAGTGCGTTGAAGTTAAGCCATTGAATTAGTATTTATAGCCAAGATAAAATAACCATTTAAGGAAAATAAAATTAAAAGGAAAGAAAGGAAATAAATAAAAGAAAACCGAATTATTTTGAACAAAATAAATTCCTTTTTTTTATATTAAATTCATAAATTTATGGGTAACTAAATTATAAAAATAAAATCGGAGCATTAAAAAATATTAATGATTAAAAAACACTATGACATATATTTGAACATAAACAAAAATCAACAAAACTTTACAGAGAATTCTTCTTCTTCTTCTTCTTCTTCTTCTTCTTCTTCTTCTTCTTCTTCTTCTTCTTCTTCTTCTTCTTCTTCTTCTTTTTCTTTTTCTTTTTCTTTTCTTTTTCTTTTTCTTTTTCTTCTTCTTTTTTCATCTTCTTCTTCTTCTTCTTCTTCTTCTTCTTCTTCTTCTTTTCAGTTTCCTTCCTGATTTCGAGAGTGCATTAGTTGATTAAATAAACCTCTTCGAATAAGACAGCGAAACATCATTTTGGTTTTAATAAAAGCAACTATCAATTTATAAGACGCTGCCAAAACCTAATTTTCACTATTTTTATATCATATTAATATAGCCTCTTTATATTTGTCCAGTATATATATATATATATATATATATATATATATATATATATATATATATATATATATATATATATATATATATATATATATATTATAGTATATATATATATGTCTATATATATATATATTATATATATATATATATATATATATATATATATATATATATATATATATATATATATATATATATGGTGGTTGAGTCGGTAGAGCGACAGAGTGGTAGTTCAAGGGCGCTTGTTCGATTCCTCTCCCGGATCCTAGGTAGCAGTAACCTAGAGAAGCTCCTCTCCTTCAATACAGCTATGCCCTCCCTCAATTTTCTTAAAAGAATGAAAAGAAAAATGAAAAATAAATACAGACACAACTAGGGTTGTGAAAAAAACGGTTTTTTTTTATTTGTTTTTTTTTTTGCAAAAAAAAACGGTTTTTTTTTAAAACAAAATGTTTTTTTTTTTTTTTTTTTTTATTTTTTTTTTTTATTTTAAAGATGTTTTAAATTACACTGTGGTACCAATACCCCTTCTAGGTCTATATATTGACTATTATTAATACGGATTTTATATATACAGTATATATATATATATATATATATATATATATATATATATATATATATATATATATATATATATATATATATATTATATATATATATATATATATATATATATATATATATATATATATATATATATATATATATATATATATATATATATGATCAAAAAAGGATGGTATAACAGGTGGTTTTGGGGTGTCAGGAAAAAATGAGAATGGTAGGAAGGTGATTGATTTCTGTGAGGGGAGAGGTATGTGTGTGTAAGTAATACTTTCTTTAAACACAAGAGTATCCATAAGTATACTAGAGTTGGTGTAGGTAGAGATGGTATCGAAGTGAAAAGTATAATTGATTTTGTGTTGGTGAAGAAGGAGATGTTGAAGTATATATGTTGGATGTTAAATCAGTGAGGTGTTTAGAAATGGGATTATCGGATCATTATGTTGTTCTATGTAAAATTAAGTTAGTGGGGACATTATGTTGTTCTATGTAAAATTAAGTTGGTGGGGAAGAGGGTAAAATTAAGAGTGAGAAGTTTAATGAACAAGGTAATAAGGATAAGTATGTAAGAACGCTCGCAAGTAAATCAGGAAGCAAATGAAGGAAGCAATTGTTAGCAGTGCAAAAGAAGTATGTGGATGTGCTAAAGTAGGAAGTAAGAATGCGAACAGTGAGTGGTGGAATGAAGAGGTGATGCAAGCGGTTAAAAGTAAAAAAAAAAGCGTGGTTGATTGTACTAAAAGCAAATGATGAAGTTTCAAAAGAAAGATGCTTGGAATTATATAAGGAGGAAAAAAGAAATGCTAAAAGATGCATACGTAAGAGAAAAGAAGAGGTAAATGAACAGTTTGGAAGGAGGATGAATGGGGACTTACAAGGGAATATGAAGCTCTTCTGGAAGGAAGCGCGAAAGGTTAAGAATGAGAATAAGGGGAACCTGCTCAGAATAATGAATAGGGATGGTGCTTTTGTAACTGATAAAATGGATGTGAGGGGAGTGTGGAAAGAACACTTCGAAAATCTGTATAATATTGGCAGTAATGAAGAGGTGATAGTGACTGTGTGTGTGGGTTTGATGGTGCAAGAAGGAATAGGTATTTTGAGGATGAGGTTATTACCAAAGAAGAGGAAATGGGTAGAGTGAGATAGTTGAAGAATGGTAAATCTGCAGGTATAGATGAAATTACTGGTGAATGATCAAGAACGAAGGAGAGATGGTGATTGATTGGATTTGGAAGTTGTGTAACAAAGCGTTTATGGAGGGCATAGTTCCGAGGGATTGAAGGAGAGCAGTAATAGTACCCTTATATAAGGGTAAAGGAGATAAAGGGAACTGTAGAAATTATAAGGGAATTAGTTTATTGAGTGTTATAGGGAAGATATATGTTGGTATTTTGGTCGAAAGAGCGTGCGGCGAGTGACTGAAGGACTGATTGGTGAAGAACAAGGTGCGTCTAGTAGTAGAGGATGTGTGGATCAGATCTTTACATTGAAACAAATGATTGAGAAAATGAGGGAGAAGAAGAATAAATTGTATTTAAGTTTTATGGATTTGCAACAGGGGTATGATAGGGTTAATAGGGAAGCTCTATGGCAGGTGTTAGTGATATATAGTGTTGGTGGTAGGCTTCTGAATGGAATCAAAAGAATTTATGACGTTTAGTGAGGCGTGTGTAAGAATAAATGGTGTCAAAAGTGATTGGTTTAGTATTAATAGCGGAGTGAGGCAGGGTTGTGTTATGTCTCCTTGGTTATTCAATTTGTATATGGATGGTGTTATGAAAGAATTGAAGGTGGGCGTGACAGGAAATGGTGTTAGAATGATGGAGATGAGTGGAGGGTGCCCTATCTATTATATGCGGATGATTTGGTTTTGTGTGGCGAATTTGAAGAGTTTGAGAGAATTGGTAGAGAGATTTGGCACGGTGTGTAAAAGGAGGGGTTTGAAAGTAAACGTAGATAAGAGTAAGGTTATGGTTGTGAGTGAGGACAGTCCTCAGTGTGAAGTTATGTTAGATGGTGAACAGCTGGAACAAGTGTCTGAGTTTAAATATTTAAGGTATATGTTGGTGCCAGGAAGGTGGCTGGTGCAATAAAATCGTTGGTGAATGTATAGGGACTAAGTCTTGAGTGCGCTAGGGTCTTACATGAGGGTATGTTGTTACCTGTGTTATTGTATAGTAGTGAGACTATGGTCTGGAATAAGAAGTATAGATCTAAAGTTCAATGTGTTCAGATGGACAATCTTTGGGGCATGCTAGGTGTGAGAAGAATTGATAAAATGAGGAATGAACATATTAGAGAGTTGTGTGGTGTGAAGAAATGGGTAAACGAGAGAATAAATGAAAATATGTTGAGATGGTTTGGTCACGTGGAAATGATGATTGATAGTCGGTTTTTAAGCGGATGTATAGTGGCGAGTGTGTTGGAAACCGACCGGCTGGGAGATCGAAGAAAAAGTGGATTGAGTCAGTAAACGAATGTCTGAAGGACAGAGAGTTTGGCAGAGGCGAGAATAAAGGTGCATAATAGGAGAGAATGGCGGGGTTTTGTGAGGGGGTATGGTTGTGGCCCACCTGGGCCAAGGGATGAACACTTACACTGACGATTTACCATAGTGAGGGTCCGTCGCAGTCCCGTGAAGCTATAGGGTGGATTTTCTGACTGTGACGAGTCCTTACTAAGTAATGGTACAGAGGGGGAGGGGTAAGGCTGGACTTTCTTTTCGACTTTTGTCATATTCTTCTACTGCTTTTCTTTTCCGATGCTTACACACCTTACCACCAGTCTTGGGGAGAAAAAATAGATTAAGAAATATATATATATATATATATATATATATATATATATATATATATATATATATATATATATATATATATATATATATATATAGTATAGTATATATATATATATATATATATATATATATATATATATATATATATATATATATATATATATATATATATATATATATATATATATATATATATATATATATATATATAATAATAATAATAATAATAATAATAATCAGATTATGTGAAATGTAATAATTATATGCCCTAGAGCACAAATAAAACTTTACTAAGTAATAAAATCTACTTTATATATTGCATACCTCTCTTAACATATTGTATTTACTGTATTTTAATGCTAAATACCCTAAAAAGACTTGATATATATGAAAATGATTTTAAAAAAACAAAAACAAAATTTTTGCCCTTTGGTCTTTTTTTAAAAAAAAAACGTGTTTTTTTTTTAAAAAAAAACGAATGGTTTTTTTTTAATCCCAACCCTAGACACAACAGACAAAAGGTAAAGATAGATAATAATAATAATAATTCAAATTCAAATTCAAAAACAATTTATTCAGAAAGAGCAATATACATAATAAATTTTGACTTACAATTTTCAATATTACATAAATTAATGAAATACAATTTCTGAAAGGGGGCTACTAATTGCAACACAATGTTGTGTCCTTTGAGCCCCAAAATAATATAGGTGATCAAATTTACGTAATTAATGTAATCTCAAAACCTGTTTTGGTAAAATTAGAATACATAATAATAATTATATTTACAAATATAGTCTGGACAAGTTTAACAATGATTAAAATAATAACAGTGATAAAAATATCAATAATAATAATAATAATAATAATAATAATAATAATAATAATAATAATAATAATAATAATAATAATAATAATAATAATAATAATAATAATAATATATGTGGAGATGGAGATGTCAAGTGAAAAATAGATAGATAGATAGATAGATAAATAGATAGATAGATAGATAGATAGATAGATAGATAGATAGATAGATAGATAGATAGATAGATAGATAGATAGATAGATAGATAACAAAGTGGAGCGAATAGACGAGTCGAGCTAATTTTAAAATTAAGTTCTACATTTTATTTGGTAAAGTTTTCGTTTTACTACAGCCAAATTTGTTTCAAAAATTTTCCATTTAATTCACCTATATTATTTAACAGTTCACAGAAATTGTAATTCAGTTTTCCAACTAATTTCCAATATATATATATATATATATATATATATATATATAAAAAGATATATATATATATATATATATATATATATATATATATATATATATATATATATATATATATATATATATATATATATATATATATATATATATATATTATAGAGGCACGTTTTAGCTAAAATTAATCTTATAAATGGTTACATTTTGACTTCTTTAAATCAAGATTTCATTTGTTCTAAGAACGTTTTCGTTTTTGTCATTTGTGCTTAATCTCGATAAGAAATGCTTACCGAGTTTTATCACAAATTTCGTGCATAAACGAATGCGATTTCTCATAAAAAGTAACTTTTGTTTACAAACAATTGGACTCGGCTGTTGTGATGAAGCACGTGGTTTTGGAATAAACAGAAATAAAAAAAAATTACAAATGGTTTGTATTATAAAGAACTAATCAAATATTGTGATGGAGTTTATCGGTTTGGAAAAAATTAAATTTAAAGCTAATTTTATTGAATGAAACATTCATCAATTCAAACGGGCCTAAAAGGCCGCCATCTTGTTTGCTTACATTTTTTGGTAAGAATGTGCTAAATTCGGCAAGCATGGAAGAAGCAATCTTTCAGAATTAAGGAAATTCCTTACGTTTGGTGAGCATTTTTCAGGAATTTGGGCAAAGTTTGACAAAAACAAACGCAAACTTGAGCATTTCTTACGTTTTGTCAGCACGAATGTAAAAACGAAAACGGCTTTAGTGTTTCTTTTAGGTTGGCCTTTTTTTTTTTTTTTTTTTTTGTTGTTGTTGTTGTTGTTTCATCAACTTTAAACTTCAAATGTTGACATCAATTTTGTGTCATATCTAATGTTTGCCACATTTGAAGGGATTGTCTTTCTTATTTTATTTATTCTGCTGCTGTTCTCCTAACGGAGCAGATTTTCAAGCTTTTTTTTAAAGTATCTTTCTACTTATCACAGGACTGTTACATCCTCACATCCAAATGTAATCCTTTAAAAATATCACAGAGAGTATTTAATTGCAAACTGGAAGATTTTTGGATGGAAATAATTTACTAATTAAAAATCTCTCGGCCTATTTACCTAGACTATCTTATTTCTACGGATTGCCGAAAATACATAAAGAGGGCATACCCTAAAGACCAATAATCAGTAATGGAGCGTATAACTTATAAACTATCTAAATCGATTTCAAAATGGACTTGACTGGTAAATATATGATTAGTTTCGATGTTGTTTCTTTGTTTACAAAACTACCTGTAAATTTAACCTTAGAATGGCTAAAAGAATATTATAATTTTCCTCTTCCAGTAAATGTTGATGTATTTATACAACTGATATAGTTATCTATTTCCTATACTTATTTTTCATTTAACTTCAGGATTAAGTATGGGTTAGCCAATTTCACAAATTCTGAGCAACCTTTTTATGGAGATGTTTGTAGTCAGATTTTTGCCAAATATTTTAAATACGGAATGTTTTTGGGTTAGATACGTGGATGATGTTTTTGCCGTTTTACCAGATCATTTTGCATTAGATGGGATAATTTTACAAAATAATAACTGTCAGCCAGATATAAAATTTACTTTTGAGAGGGAGGATGAAAGAAAACTACAATTTCTTTATATTTTATTAATTAGAAGTTGCAACAATCGATTAACTTTTGGCGCTCATAGAAAAAAAGACACATACGGACAATTATGTACACTAGTTGTCCTCTCATGACACACATATAAAATTTGACATAGTTAAGGGTTTCTTTCTGAAAGCCTTCAGAATTTGCAGCCCTTGCTATATTGACCAAGAAATTGAACATATTAATAGTGTTTTCAAAGGTCTGGGCTATCCTTGGAGTTTCATCTCTAAAACATTGACAGCTTCAAAGAGAAAGTTCTACACTCCTACAACTATGACTACTCCTGAAAATAAAATAGTTTTAAAGATACCAGGCAAAATAAAGGGACTAAAGGAAAATGTACTAAAGGAATTTATGCTGGTGCCTACCATATCAAACACGACAAAAAGATTCTTATGTAAAACTAGATTTAATGAAAAGGAAAATAATCAAGGCGTCTACAAGATTCCGTGTAGGAATTGTCCCTCTGTATTTGGGTAGACTAATGATTTTTCAAGAAGGAAGTATCAACACACCTACGCACTAAAAACAGGCGACCAGGCATCATTCTTACATAAGCGCCGAATGGAGTTGGAGCATAGAAAAGACCTCCCCACTATGACTTTGTTACGCCCTGATTCAGATACTAAAAGCAGGCAGTTGATATTGTCCTTCTTTATCAAAAATGTTTGTAATTTTAATAGTCTTCAGAGCAATCTCATTGATGATTTTACTAAAATTTTATTGTTAAATTATTCTAAACTTTCCAAATTTGTCAGAAATATAAATACAATAACTTGAACCTTCTTATGTACAACAACCAACTAATTATTATTATTATTATTATTATTATTATTATTATGATTATGATTATGATTATTATTATTATTATTATTATTATTATTATTATTATTATTCGCTTCTTGATGTTTTAACCATTTTATTTTTGTTACTTTAGTATTGGGCCTGAAAGAGGATAAACAATTTCTTTCTCGAAAGGCTAGCCCGGTTTTATTAAAAAGTTTTTATTTTCTTTGGGCTATTTGTAGTCATATATATATATATATATATATATATATATATATATATATTATATATATATTATTTTAGATATATATATATATTATTATATTATTATTATTACATATATTATATTTTATACAGCATATATATACATATTATTATATATTATTATATATATATATATATTATATTATAAAGTTATTATATATATATATATATATATATATATATATATATATATATATATATATATATATAAATTAATTTGAACATTCCTATATATACAATGTATATTTATGTATAGAATAAATAATATATATATATATATATATATTATTATTATATATATATATATTATATATATATATATATATTATATATATATATTATTACATATATGTATATTATTATTATATGTTATTATTATTATACATAAATATATTATATATGCATATGCATATATATATATGATATAGAGATATATATATATATATATATATATATATATATATATATATATATATATATATAGCATATATATATATATATATATATATATATATATATATATATATATATATATATATATATATATATATATATAAGAGTGAGTGGGAGATAACTTAATAGTCCTACATTTCAGGTCGTTCGTACATTGGCGTTCTCTGAAGATTTACATTTTAAAAAGATAAAGTTAAAAATTTTAGATAGGAAAACCTGGAACAGATGTTGAATTATTTTAAATTTAGAGTTGTATCTTAATCTCACCTTAATTCAAATACAATGGTCTGAATTTGTTTGACTCTGATGGTCAACATTTACCCAAACAGTTGCTACTCTATTATTATTATTATTATTATTATTATTATTATTATTAGTAGTAGTAGTAGTAGTAGTAGTTTAAGTAGTAGTAGTATTCATACCCAGTTTTCGGTTTTTTACATTTCCTTCCTCCCCACCTTCTTATTCACGTCTCTCTCTCTCTCTCTCTCTCTCTCTCTCTCTCTCTCTCTCTCTCTCTCTCTCTCTCTCTCTCTCTCGTATAAGTCATTTAGTGGAGCCTTTTGACAACGTGTCTATTGGCAAAGGAAACCTCTAAACGGTCAAACCAACTTTCTATTGCTTTAAGAAACATCAATATGCACGTATTATATATATATATATATATATATATATATATATATATATATATATATATATATATATATATATATATATATATATATATATATATATATATATATATATATATATATAGTGGAAGGAGTGTTGGGAGTTATCTCTTCTTGTTCATCCACTTCAAGGGTTTCGGTTGAGGTTCTTTTGAAGTCTTACGTAATGATTTCCATTTTACATTGTGAGACCTAAATAGACAGCATCGGCTATGTTGCTTTGCTGTTGGAAGTTGCCTCTTTACCACCAGTGAGCTATATGTTCGTTGTGGTACGTCGAGACTAGGTGAACCCTTTCAATAGTTTTCTCTTTATAGAAAGGTGTTAAAAACTTCTATTGGTTTGTTGTTATTTTATTAAATTTACATTCAGAATATATTTAACAAGGTCGATACCTTTATATCAAGTACATTAATTTCTAATACATATTTAGTTTTTCTCGCTGACCTACAACCGAGTTAAATTTCTTTCACACGCGAAACATCAATTTTTATTTTTCAAAGCGAGCTAACGCAAGGCGGCAAAAAATATATTCTACAAAATATTCAATAAACAAAGCTATATACAATAAAAAAACAATTTTTATAAAGCAAACATTATAAACAATCATTGTATCACCAAAGCACCATATAATAACACATTACTGCATACAAAAATAGACAAGTTGAAAACAAATATATTTAATATTCTAAAAAAGAAAATCAATTAAAAGTTCATCATACAATTCATTTCCTTTATTTGGTTTTCTATAAATAAAATAGGTTTAACTAATATATTTACTGGCAAATTATAAATATTTTGCAGCATTACATACACTTCGCGCCCTAGAAGCGGAGAACTATAATCACTAAATTAAATTTTAAAAACTGAATATACTTAATTAATCACTTTAAAACGCATTCTACGCACTGGGTTGCGTCTAGGTACTAAAGTATGTTCCTGCTGTTTAGTAGATGAAGTCACCGTCTGTGAAGGAGAATCATCATCCGATTGAGGAACCTCTTACGAAGGCTAATCATCATGCGATAGAGGTACCATATGCGAAGGCGAATCATGATCCGTTTGAGGAATCATCTACAAAGGTTAATCATCCGATTGAGAAACCATCTACGAAGTCAAAGGGAATACAGCAGGCTTCAAGCGACAAATCGAAACGACATCCGTTCGTCCATCAGGAAGTTGTATCTTGTAGCATCGATCCAGAATAAGGTACTTCCAGACTCTTCCGAATGCGAACGACTCGAAGAAAGACATAGAAACAGGTTTGAAGTTCGGCAAGAATGTATGAAAAAGCACTGGAGGGATGAAAAGGTGGTAGCTGTGGTCGAAAATCCAGTTGTTTCATTTGAGTCATAACTTTTCTCATGAAATCGTTGTAAGAATCTATTAGTAGGTGCTTGAAGAAGTTCCAAAGGAAAAAGAGGTGTTTTCTCGAATACTGCTTGACAAGGAGAGAATCTCGAGTCATCGGGAATACAACGAAGACTTAGCATGATGACTGGAGGAGAGAGTAACCAGTTATGTTTCCACGCCATGATAGCACTCTTCAAAGATCGATGAAATCTTTCGATTTGGCCATTTGCTGAAGGGTAGTAAGCACTGGTACAGAATATAAGAAATCCAATCAATTTTGATAGCTCGTGTTCCTTGTTCAAGAGTAAGGGCTGTCTATGAAGTCATAGTTGGTCGAATGTTCGTTGGGAGAGTCTTCAAGAACTGCATTCGGATAATGTCTCCTCCAATCTTTAATTTCGCACCATAACGGAGTATTTCTAGTAGAGGAAGGGAAGGCTTCACACTGTAGGCTTGTTTAGACATAAACTCATTGAATCACTTACTACCAAAAAAAAAAAACTAGAGAATAGTTAAAAATAAATGTATTCTATGTTCTAAAAAATAAAATCGAATAAAAACTTTCTTCATACAATTCATTTTCTTTACTTGGTTTTCTACAAATAAAATAGGTTTAATTAATATATATTTGGCAAATTATAAACATTTTGCGATAAATATATATATATATATATATATATATATATATATATATATATATATATATATATATATATATATATATATTTATATATATATATATATATATATAAATATATATAAGTATATATATATAAAATTTTATATATATATATATATATATATATATATATATATATATATATATATATATATATAGTATATATATATATATATATATATATATATATATATATATATATATATATATATATATATATATATATATATAAATAAAAAAAACTGATTTTCTTTTTTAAGGGAGGTTTATTGGTTTGTTACATTTGAAATCAATAGTTAATTTTTTATATCGTATTTACACCATTTATAGTAATATTTTTACAAGTTTTTGAGTCAAAATATTTATATTGAATTATTAAACATTCTTTAAAAACAATTTAACTTAAAACAAAGACCTTTTCGCCCTTTTCTCAAAACCACATTTGGGATTATTTTCAATTATATATATATATATATATATATATATATATATATATATATATATATATATATATATTTATGTATATATATATATATATATATATATATATATATATATATATATATATATATATATATATATATATATATATATATATATATATGCAAACAATCCATTCTCTTTATCTTGAACTAAAATGATAAACTTTATTTTTTCAGAAATTATCGCCGTCTTCAAATACAGAAATTAGTGTTTTTATATATTTCATCTGGGAATGACAAGAAATAAACTCTTCGAGACACTAAAATGCAACAATCTTTCTGATTTCTCTACCTCTCTCTCACCCTTTCTGACATTTTGCAAATTTAAAATATCAACTCTAGATTTGCTTCTTCCTCTCTCCATCCTCTTTCATCTATGTCGGTGATGCTGTGGTCTTAATTTCTGCTAAAGTTGAGTTGTTATCTCTAATGTTTTAATTTAATTCCACTTTAGATGATTATAGAGCTATATCTCCTCTCCGCCTCCCTACAACTCATTAAAATGATATTTCTAGAATCTCTAAGCTTAACGCTAAGAAGGTTGATAGTGATGAATGTATCCCTCCAGTAGTCCTCAAAATTTGTGCTTCTGAGCTTGCATCTTGCCTTTTTAAACTGTTACCTCATT
>JABUQX010025622.1:87500-112500 GCA_015478945.1 Trachelipus rathkii
GTCTCTCTCTCTTTTATTTTTAAATCTCATTTATTTCCTACAAGCAGTAATATTTGACCCTTGCGTAACACATTTTATAGGGAGTATCTTACTATTTCTTTTTTATTTTAATCCTGAACAAAATGAAATCGCATTCGGAGGAAAGTTAATGCAAAAGTTTATTAAAGTTTATTAAAGTTTATTAAAGTTTATAGAAATTGTGTTCTGATATTATTTATTTAAAAATTTTGAATGACTTGAAATTTTTGTTTAAATTCTAGGACCAATAAAATAATCTTGGCCCTTGTTCGTTTAATCGAAATTCGCATAGTACTCTAGATGGCGGTATATGTAGGATTCCTCAGATGTGGTATTGTGATAGGGTCTTCTTATCAAAAGGCTTATTACTTCTACACTTTGCCTATTTGGCTCATTCATTGCCTTAAATTTAATCAACAAAAAAATACGTCTTAACAAATTTGTATAATATAATTGGTCTTTAAAAACGATGTCTATGAATTAATACTCTGAAATACTAAATAGACCAGCTATGACACATCTCAACTGTGAAATGAAACTCCTGACGGCGTTTTGTTGCTTTATTTCTCTCAAAAAATTTAATGTTTTTATCAAACATTTGCTTTAAAAAATTTCAAAGTTAGTAAAAATGTTCAGTAGAGTTTTTTCCTACTTCACAAACAATTCGGTCACAAATTTTTTTTTTTTTAAATGACTTACGCATTTACTTTTATTTTTTATTATTATTATTAATATTAATATTATTATTAATATTATTATTAATATATTATATATTATGTATTTATTATTATTATTATTATTATCTATTATTGTTTAAATGGCTTTACGCATTTAACTTTGTATTATTATGATTAGACGATTAATAATAATAAAATAATAATAAAATAATATATAATATATAATAATGAATAATCATAATAAATAATAATAAAATAATGCCCTTATGGCGATTTCAACGAAATTAACTTTCCGGATTTTCATTGAAACTTTACTATGAAATGCTTAATTATGGAGCTTAGATGAAAAGAAATAACATTAAAAAAAAAAATATCGGAATAGTGAGAACTGAAAAAAGTTACGAAAGTCTTCCTATTTTATATGTTGTTTCATGCATTCAAAACGACTTCTTTAGTCACGCATGCTTCTTTTATTAGAACTTTGTTTAAGGCTTACATGTGTTTGACTGCAATTATTAATTATATATTTAAACCATTACTCACTTAGTTGGTGGTTTTTCGGGGGCGGAGGACCTCATAGAAAAATGGTTCGTGTGCCATGCATTGTATCGGGTGCTGCATGGGATTTTTAATTAACTTTGTTCTAATTAAAAAAATTATGGCATAAAGTATTTTGAATGTCGCAATTTGACGGATTTTAATATATATGGTTCTTTCATTCCTTATCTCATTTCAAATTCTGGCTCCTCTTTTAACTTTATCTTCTAGAATTGTCTGTCCTTAGTTTTTCCCGATTTCTATTCTCGCTGATCTGAGTAGAATTTAACATATTGGCATTTGTTTATGGAAATTGACAAGCCCGTTAGGTCGCGGTGTAGGTTTTGCATCTTGTATGAGCAATATGTTTAATATTAATTAGTTTGGACTGGGCAGTCTCGATACTCATAGGTACCCCAATGTGTGCTTCTTACTTGTCTTATAAATGTTCTAACCTTGCTATGGCTGCAGTCTGTTAGCAACTACTGCGGTAGGCTGTAATGTATCGGTGTTGCTAAATCTAGCCCTAATTATATATATTATATATATATATATATATATATATATAAATATATATATATTTATATATAATATATATATATATATAATATATATATATTATGCACTGCCTTAATAGGAGAGTTTACTATAAAGATCATGACTATTCGAAAATCGCCGAACGCTTACTCGTGCAATCCCTGAAGTGTCACGTCTATGCTTAAAATCTCCGATATATGAATTGAGCGATAGTTAACGCATTAAGTTGTAAATAATTAATGTTAATTAATATATTTTAGATTTTTAAAAATTTTTTAATTTTTTGTTTAAGGGACTTTCAAGCCGCATTCGAAGGGGCCCCCCGATGAGGTCGAGAGACTCCTAACTTCTTTCCATCTATGGAATTTATCTTGTAATTCCTTTAGTTAAAAAAAAAAAAAACTTTAATTGGCAACTTTGAAGCTCTATTGCCCCTTTAAATAATCGAAAAAATCGATTAAATCGTTCGTTCGATATATATCGGTTAACTCCTTTTAAAGGAGCATAACTTCTATAATAATATATTGAATTATATGATATATATAATATATATATATATATAATATATATAATATATATATTATATATATATATATATATATAATATTAAATATATATATATATCATATATATATAATATATATATATATATATATAATAAAATCAGATGTGATTTTCTAAGATTCCGATAATGTGAACGATATAATTGTATTCTCTTTAATGTAATACAGACTATCTTGAACTTACAAAGACACTTAATATGGCTACGTATAGTCATTATATATCTAAATCTTTTCAACATTCTCTCTCCCAGTGGTGTCGGAGATTGTAACATTTATGTTAAGCCGCTTTCTTTATGGAAATATTTTAAGTCATGGTAACCAATTATAAGTACGTAATCCAAGGTAAAATTATCTAATTATATTTCAATGTTTTCCTTACTTCATTCATTGAAATTTTCTTTCTATTGCCGAAGGCTTCGTTTGATGACTTATTTATTAATTTAATCTTTTCCAACATTTTCTTTCGTGTACATTAATTAAAAATACATTTCGAGTTTTAAAAGTTAATTATAAAAATGTTCCAGTTAACCGACAATCAAAACAATTACCATATATTCTATTAATGTTTAATTATATTTTAGCATTTACTAAATTTAATAGTAATAGCCTTAAATTACCGAATGTAGCTAGATCATTTTGCCATAAAGGCCTTGTCTAGCATTCGGCACTATTAAATATTATATCCCTTTAAAATAACCAAACTTTAAATAAATAAAAGGATTTGTTAATGTTCAATTTTTTTTAAGATTAGCTTGCTACAAATATATTATACCAGCAAATAGTAAATAGGTATAAACACTTTTGAAAATTCAATTATTTAATAACTTCGTAAACTGCAGAATTGAAATTATATTGCCAAGTTAGTCCAAAACTATTAGTTTAAATTGAACTATAATCACTTATTTTAATTTATAGGCCTTAGAGCGTGAGAATGTGAAAATGAGGAATCACAATATTAATTTAGCATTGAACTATTTTCGATTTTGGAGATACACGAGGAAACTTTACTCGACACTATCTGCAATAGGCACCTTATAGTATAGTTACTATTCCCTATAGTAGTCTTTCATATCGGGAGAGTGACAGATTTCTATGTCGTCCTAAATTTTTGATATAATTTGAATGTTTCGGGGAAGTAAATTTATCAAATTTTGACGTAAAGCTAAACTGTTTTCTGCTTATTAAATGCAAAGATTAAATTAACACAGAGTGAAGAAACGCAAGTTTTCATAAAACTTTGTAAATATTTTAGAAAAGAATTGATGTTTCAAAGAACTAAACTTTCATACTACTAATAATTTCGCGTCACAAGAATAATTTAAGTTATTTTCATTCAATATTGTAGCATAGAGAGCAAAACATATAATGAAATATTTTGGGAAAGACTTCGTTCCAACAATTTTTTAATGACACATTTTTGAAGAGTTTAAAATTCACTATTAAATTAATTTGGGTTAAAATCTATTCTTGGCCGCATTCGGTATAACGAAGCGACCAACAAACCAAATATAGATTATTTCTTTCCTATCATTTCTTGGGATCTTGATCAAGTTGGGCAAATGCCCAGAGCGGCAAAAATGAGGGGAGGCAAAATTGAGGGCGAGATGTAAAGCAAGCAAGAAGTCGGATTTTATTTTTTCCTTAATTTAACATCAGTTTTCTGTAGTTCAGTCACATTGCAGTTTGTAAATAGTGTAGCGATAAAAAAAAAGCTAGAAAGCGATCTAGAATTAAAGTGTTTTTCTATTTTATATTTCAGAAGTTAATTTCATACTGTCATACAATAGGTATATGCGAAGTCTGAAAGTTCTGAAATTGAGTAATGGATTTTGGTGGGCATGGCATGTATAGATAAATTATATACATATATAGGAAGTGGTGGTTAATTTACTGAATACCTACCTACCTACACTACTTATAAAACTATTCATGAAGCTTTATAATAATTAGTGAAATTATGGTGGTGATTTCAATTAAGATTATTCAGTATGTCTCCAGTTATTGGCAGATATTATATTATTACTATATATATATTAATATATATAAATAAATATATATATATAATATATATATATATTATATATATTATATATATATATATATAATAATATATATATATTAACTATATATATTATTATTATATAATTTGAAAGATTATATTTCTTTTGCATACATGTATTTTAATATTTAATTTACTATTTAATTTTTAGCGTACAGAGTGCTCGACGTAGACACACCTGTCGGGATACTATCAATATAAAAAACGAAGGCTCGAAAAAGATGTAGAGCGACAAAAGCAAGCAGGGGCATTAGAGTCCTTCTTGAAGAAAGGTCACGGTGAGCTTAAACTATCGTCACCCACACATCAAGAAACCGATGTAGGCTAAGGTGCTATTGCAACTACAAGTGTTTCAGCAGGCTCAACGTCCTTTTTGGATGCCGATCTAGCAATGTGGACTGACTGAATAACAGATGCAGAAAGAATAAATTTAGTAAATAGATGTTCTCCAAACCCGTTGTATGAATTTGAATTTCCACGAGATAACAATGGTCGAAGGTTTACTTAGAGATATTAAAAGAAAGCTTAATAACGGTGAATAAATTTTAAGACATTGCCACAGAATACACAAGCCAAAAAACTCGGTGTATTGTTTTTGCTTTAAAATATTTAATACAACTACAACTTCCGGTCTATCTAAAGGTGGTTACAACAATTGGAAGCATGTAGGTGATATGCTTAAATCTCATGACATCACGAAATCACGTAGAAGCTGTAAAATCTTGGTTCGAACTTTCACGTAGGCTCAAATCGTTGCATACCATAGATGCCGAGTCACAGAGAATAATCAAATCAGAAATAGAACACTGGAATGGAGTTTTGTTACTATTGCCTCAATCGTCAAAATGTTGGCAAAAAGTGGCTTTGCTTTTCAAGGTACTTCTGATAATTAATCTGTATCAATATAACAATGGTAACTTTTTAAAACTAGTAGAGTTGTTAGCCGAATTTGATCCTGTTATGCTGGAACATGTACGCAGAGTTTTGAAGAAAGAGGAGAAGCAAGCAATTTACTTAAGTACAACTATTCAGAATAAGTTCATTAATACGATGTCAGATAGTATAAAAAGCCATATTCTGAAAGCTATTATTAAATCGAAATATTCTATTATTTTACCCAAATACCCAAAATCCTAACCTGGCTAGCCAATATAATCCCCAAATGTCAATAAATGAAATAAATTAAAGAATAAATTATAATCCCCCAAAATGTCAATAAAGCAGATAAATACAAGAGTCAATAATAATTCCCACAATATCAATAAATCGCCAGAATCAACAATACGCACAAAAATCTCAATTAAATAAATAAACAACACAAATCAATAATAATTGGTTAATACTCAATATACTGTTTAGCAGTATAACCGGGACGCATTATCCTGATATCAGTTAACACAGTGTACTTATAAATTAAATCAGTGTTTTCTCTAATGGTTCACACAAAACCTTCACAACCGGGTAAATCTATTAAAGTTTAAATAGATGGGGGAACTTTATATCTAAGGAAATAAACAAATAATTAAACTTCCCTTTGGTTCCGTGAAGGTGGGGAGAACACTCCACAAAAAAGTTTTTTCACCCCCTACCCTTGTGTTATTTTAAGTTTTAAATTACTAAGGAAATAAAATTTTGTGTTAAACTAGATATTCCATGAAGAAGAAAACAAAAATAAAATAAAATACCAAAGAAAGAAGTAATATTACAAAAGGAAAAAGACAAGCAAAGACGAGCAATATTTTCTTCGGAGAGAACCAGAGCCCCTCCCCCCCCACTGTACCAAAGAAGTGATCTGGTTCACCGTTTCACAAACCAACAAGTTATTTATGGATTCCTACCAGGTATTGCTGATCTCATCTCAGAAATGAAATACGAAGAAGGAAAATATAACAAAAAATAAAAAAAAAAATTATAAATTATTTTAAGCATTTTAAATTTTACTAAACAAGAAGGCAAAACGCATCGCTGAAACCAACAAATTCAATAAAATTTTGATGATTTCAACCAATAAAACAACGGACTCATGAAACTCACTACTCGCTACCCACTACTCACTACTCACTGTGATACTGTCTTTTTTTTTTTTTCTTTCTTTTTTTTATAACTTGATGCATTAAATTTTAGGTATAACTTTAAGTTGAACGGAACACCTTCATTATTCAGAGCAGGTTTGAAACTGGTGATATAGAGTGATTCTAATATATGGAGGTTGGTAAGTTGGTTAGTTGGTAAGTTGGTTGAAACCAATGTACCCATATGTTCACATACTTAAACAACAATTTTTCACACTTGCACATAAGAAAACACTCAATCTCCCTAACTAGCAGAAAATTTTCATACTCAGGAAGTCACATGATATACCATCCTCATTTTTACATAACCTGCAAAACAAGATTGTCAAATACCATTACACTTTGGCAAACACATAGCAACCCTTCCTATATTTATAAACCTATAAAATTTGTCACACACATAACAACACAGCCTCATATCTACATACCTGCATACTCTGTCAGACATATAATAGTACATCATCATATTTACATACATGAATAGTGCCAATCATTTACCAGTACACTATATTTACCTACCTGCACGCATTGTCAGACACACAACAAAACGCCTTCATACATTAATAAACACTCTTGCCTTGCGACTCTATCGCTATACCGTATAAGTCACACTACTTTTCAAATGTTAAAACACGATCATATTTGCATTTCTGAATTCTCTATCATACACATCATTGCACACTCATATTTACATATCTGCACACTTTATGAGACATATAACAAAACCTTTATATTTATATGCATGAACACTGTCAATCACATACCGATACACATTCATTTTTGTGTACCTGCACATTACACTCTGTACACTGGACACTGCACACTGCACACTGCATGCTGCACACCCTGGTTGCACACTCTGGTATTCATTTGAAAGTTCACTCCTTCAATGAAATATAATCACACTTTCATACTTACATATTTTCACACTGTTAGTCATCACAAATAACAACAGCCTATGAATTTCTAATCACATTTGTTTATCTTTTACACACTTACAAACTTTAAAATAAAGAAAAATAACCACCCCATAAAATATGAATTGAAGAATAATAAATTTTATTAAAATTCAGAAAACTTTAATGATTTTTTGTTGTCCAAACTCTCTCTCTCTCTCTCTCTCTCTCTCTCTCTCTCTCTCTCTCTCTCTCTCTCTCTCTCTCTCTCTCTCTCTCTCTCTCTCTCTCTCTCTCTCTCTCTCTTCTTTAAAGGTAAGAAAAAAATTTATCTGAAAAAATAAATTTTAACACTAGCAACATTTTTTAAAGTAAAAATATGAGGTGGAAATTAAATCTCTGAAGGATAACAAACATATATATATATATTATATATATATATATTATTATATATATATATATAATATATATATATATATATATATATATATATATATATAATATATATATATATATTATATATATAAAGTTAGTTAGTATTTGCACCGAAATCTCTATCTGTCATGAATCTATGGGTTATTCTTACCTCAGTATTTTTTTATTCGGTCAGAATTGTGTTAATGCATTTTCCTAACAAGTGGATCGTAGAGAAGATGCAAAATTACCTAAGGTTTGATAGCAAAGCACTGCTTGCGGCCCTCAAAGCATTTGAAAATTTCTAGCCACCCGCGGACGTGGTTTTTTTTTCGCATCCCAACAAATAGAGCCGGATCTCTTAATGCCAGACAAGCATGCCTAGAGAGAGAGAGAGAGATGGATGAAAAAGAGAGAGGGAGATGAGAGAGAGAAGAGAGCAGAGAAAAAAAAACAAGGTGATTATTGAAAAAAAGAGAAGATGAGAGAGAGAGAGAAGAGGATGAGAGAAACGTGGAGAGAGAGAGAGAGACGAAGAGAGACGAGAGAGAGAGGAGAAACGAGAGAGCTTTATCAAAATTTCCTTTTTTTCAACATACTTTCGTACGTTTTTCGGCTTGATGTTCTTACACTATAAATAGTCCTATGGATTCTCGTATTTTTTTTTTTCCATTCCCCACTACCATTATATGATGCCTGGCCTGGCCTAATATATTATAATAATGAAATAATGAAAAAAATCTGCTGTACGCCGAAATAGCTTAAATTATTTTACTCTCTATAAGAGAACACAGTTTCTTAGGAAGCGCAAATGTTCCAAAATGATAACCGTCATTGTCCAGACACAGCTATTCGCCATAATATGTATGTTGTTTTTCTTTAATTATTTTATCAATTTACAGTGTCACCTTTTTTTTCTTTTTTTTTATTTTCCCTTCTCCAAATAATAACTTTTAATAATTTTTTATTCCCTGGTTAACTTTACCATTAATGAATTTATTTTTATCATAAAAGAAGATTCAAATTTGAATATAAAACTTTACAGCGAATACCTACCCATCTTTATTTATTGCTATACTGCCCTGATGATATTATATATATATATATTATATATATATATATTATATATAATATAGATTATATATATAATATATATATTATACTATATATATATATATATATTTATATTAATATATATATATATATATACATACTATATATATATATAATATAATTATGTATATATATATTATATAATATGTATATAATAAATATATATAACTATATTATAATATATATATATATATTAATAACGTAATAGTAATAAAAAAGGTATAACTATGATATATATTCTATATATTTATATAGTAATATATATATATATATATATATATATATATATAGATGGTAGGACACACTAAACGTATGAAAAGTAGTAGCAGAAAAACCATAAATATTAAGTGTATAAAATGATTAAAAAGGACGTAGCGGTGGACCGGTGATCTGATCCCACTTCATTCAACTGCTAAATAAAATGATGACTAAAATTACGTTAAAGTTGACGTACTTGCTCCCACATTCTCCAACTCTTATCTTATTTTTCCACATATTCCTCCTTCTTCCCTTGATCTTTCATTTCCTCAATTTTAATTACTGTTTTCTTTTGGTTCACCAACCTCCCAAACCTGCCACGGGTTTTATATGTACTCTCTGTACTTTCACGTCCAGCAACCACCGGTCCATGATCGGAGTGAAAACTGACTCCAGGAAGAACTTTAACATCCTCCACGACCCTGTAATCCGCCACTACGAAATAGTTCATAATGGAGTTTTGGTCAAAACTTTCAGTGTTTTGGTTCCATCTATATCTCGTGAACTTATGGAGATTCTCTATCTTTGGAAAAAAACCATTTCATAATTGCCCCATAAGGGCTCGATTAATTTGCAACCTTGTCTCAGATCCACTCTTCCTTAAAACACTCCTCTTCCTTCCCCATCCTTGCCCGTTCGATTTTCCATTCCTATGGCACTTGACGGTCGTCTGTCGTGAGTTTCTCAATTTAGTTATTCTAGAGACATGGCAACACCCCCGAAAGGCTATATACACTTACCTAATCACCCTCAACCCATCATTCTTAATCATCGTTTCCAACTTTTATCTTATGTATCCACCTAATACCACCCACTACATTTTTAAAACAAGTCATACAAAACCCTTTAAGCAAGTTTTCAAGTTAAGATTTTTTGTTAGAATAGCCCAGTTTCATAGGACTGGGTCCCTCATCTTCCACCTCCGTGTTCCCCACACTACATTCCACTTTGTCCAAACAACATTCCTGATTATGAAACCTTCCCCTTTCTACCGTCTCCTTTGATCTACCGCTACTGTCCGCTGAAATATCACCTAGTACGGCATCGATAACTTCGAGATCCTCCAGGATAACGCTCCACATCACACTCGATCATCAAACAAGACACACCACAACTCACCTCTCAAACCGCTCTCTATCCTCATGAAAAAACCCTCCGCGAACACACCTTAATAATTCTAAGAATATTAAAGCTTACTCTTACAAACAACCCAAAAACCACTCATCCAATCATATTAAGAAAATTCACCTACTATCTGAGGTCAGTTACAGAAAACGCACTTTTAACACAATTACATAACACAAGACCATCAACCAAGAGAAATCAAGCACATAATAAATTCGCATATAAAATCGATTCAATAACAACAAACAACATATAAACCAAATCTACACCAACGAACACAAAATGTAAAGATACAAATAACCAGTGACACAAAAATCCGATAGCCACACAACGAAATTCAACAGGATGAACAATATATTATCAATCATCCTTTTGACTGTCGAGTTTTTATACACTAAGGAAATAAGTTAAAAACAGATAGGATAACTTTCTATTTTAATACACAAAGACTCATCACAACAAATCACCAACGTACGAATACTATAACTACAGAAACACCTCAACTCCCTTGATAAAATAAAGGACTCTAAAGGTAACATTGTCAATTATCAAATTAAAAACCGATATACTTATCCAAAAACTGGCAATTATGATTATAATTGGATTGTGATTTTAAAATCTACGAACCAATTATTTAACCCTAGCTCTCAAAAGGTCTTACCGTGTATCAATTCGGGAATTAATGGCTTAATGTTTAAAAGAAGGACACAACCATACATCTTTACCAACATTCGTATCAACCACAAAAATAAACCGTACAGCCTACTACACACGCATCACTTTCCGTACTCTCTGTTACAATCGCTATGTGTAACAAGTAATTAAAATTAAGATCGCAGCTGGTGGGATTGGTTTGGTGTGTGTCTCATATCGTATAATTTTCCCTCTCTTAATATTTTTAAAAACGCTAACTTATCCCTGTTAAGCGCCCAGCGCATATTTTTCCGCCGCCCCAAACACTGCCACAATATTACTTCTACCCTCCCACTCTCATCTTGACATCCCCCGCCAACAGTCTATCGCGTTCTCGAAATCGTTCATCATATTCTTGTTCTCTGATTCCACCCACGTTTTTGTGTGAATAATTAATTCTTTGTGTAAAATTCACATACTAATCTGTTTTGACCTTTGTGCGTTTCCTAAATCTTGAATACATGGTTCTGCGTTGGTTTCGAGGCCTGCTTCTAAAGGATTCGATATTGCAAAGCATTTATTCTCTCTTCAGTAAGTGGCTTGCTAGGCCTCAACCTGCCCTAGTCATTTCTCCATTAGCCGATAATCAGAATTTTCCTAATGGACCTAATTCCTGTTTGGACCAAGTACGTTTATCCTCGAAAATAATCAGGAAGTGTGTAAGTTGGATTCTGCAACCCCATATAAAAATTATATAATATGATAATATATATAAATATATAATAGTCTATAAATACTATATATATTATATATATACTTATATATGAATATATATTATATATATATTAAAATATATATAATATATATATATACAATATATATATTATATATATATATTAATACTTATATATTATATATAATATATTATATATTATATATATATATATAATTACTAATATATCTATATATTATAATATAATACTATATATATATATTATATATATATAAGATATGTATATATAAAACTTTTTTATATTTACATTATACATGGTGATATAAATTGAAAATCATGTCCCTTACTTTCAAAATAAAGATGAATAAGGTGGGAGTAGATAACATCCATTCTACATTCCAAAAAGTTTAATTAATTCACAAATAAAACTCTATTTACTCAGGAAGAAAATCCCGGAAAGTATGGAATTGCTCCACAATTTAAGAAAGGAAACTTAGACTCAAAGGATACATAAAGTACAGAGAGGAATTGGACCTCAAAACAGATAAAACTACTGAAAGGCGCAAGTCTCCCGTTATATAATGGACACTGTTTTAATGTTCAAATAGACTATATATATATACTATATCATATAATAAATAATATATAATCATATAATATATATATTAATATTAGTAATATAAATATTATATACATAAAATACATGATATATATAATTATATATATTATATTATATTTATTATATATATACCTATATATGTTTATATTTATATATCTTAATATTATATAATATATAGTATATATATACCTATAATATAATTATATATAATATATTATTATATATAGTATTTAAATACTTATATTATATATATTATATATATATATATATATTATTACTATATATATATAATACTTTAATATATATAGATATAATATATATATATATATATATAATATACTATATATATATATATATATATATATATAATTATTATATATATTATAATATATATATATATATATATCATATTAATATATATATATATATATATATAATATTATATATATATCTATATATATAATATATATTATATATAATTATATTAAGATATAATATATATTAATGATATATATATATTATATATACCTATTATTATATTTATATATATAGTTATATAATAAATATTGATAAACACTTTATTTAAATGTATGAACTTATATTGGTTCTATTCCCAGAGGGCCGTTTTCATTAACAATTTTTTATGCAAGTTGAAGAAAACGAGGAGAGCCTCTATAGGCAAGTATGATGAGAAGGCAACAAAATATGAAAGTGTATTTGTCTTTATGCAATAATTTAAATTTTCTTAGCACTCACCGGTCGGTGGGGTACAGAGGGTAGATTCTACCAGACATTAATATATTAAAAATTAATATACCAATATGGTATATTTAATTGTTTATTTATAATCTTCGTTATACGCTCGGCAGCGATCACCTTGGCTAGTAACCTCGTACCATCTATTTGATACTTTAGTCTCGAAGTTATAATGAGTGAGTTAGATGTGTAAGGTGGTCTTCTTCAATTTTTAATTTCTTTTTAATGATTTTTTTATTTCTTGCAAATTCTTTTTGGCTGCTAAAAATGTTTGCAACAAAAAAATTTTCTCAACTTCCCTTAATGAATGAGTCAAAGGAGATTTTACTCTCCATCAGCGGGATTCGAACACTGGACTACCGCGCAGTCGCTGACCTTTAAACAGTAAGCCGGCGCTTCTATCCAACTAGGAGCCAATCCACGGATTCCCAAAAAATGACGTATCAAGTCTAGCTTAAAAAGCCCCCGGTCTTCTCCTACCATAATTGCTGAGTACACATTTATTAGTCTTGTTTCGTCTGAGAATATTTTTCTTTTGAAATTTTAGCTAATTCGATAGGAAATGACGTTATTATGAAAATTCAATAGTAAAATATCTATTTTCTAAATTTTACAGTTTAAATATTTAAATATTTTACAATCTTAATTTTCTTCCCATAGCATCGTACGTTTGGCAGGGAACAAACACGACATATATAGGAAGGTGGAGTTGGTAGGGAAACTCTGTACTAGGGCTGCGGAGACGGGAAATTATTGCCTTGTCCGACTCCAGATCTGGCTCCGTCATTTTAAATGATTTGGTACTGACTTCGGCTGGCGCGCTCCGGCTCCGGCTCCGGCTCTCCATCTCACAGGCAGTCTCCAGCTCCGTCTCACAGCTACCGGCCAAGCTCAATCATTTAAAATTAATGGCTCCGGCTCCAGCTCCCAGCTCATTTTGAAATTGTTACGGCTTTCGCTGCCGACTTATAATATATATATAATACATAATAATATATATATAATAAATATAATATATATATATATATATAATATACTTATAATATATATATATATATAAATGTATATATATATATATATGCAATATATAAATATACTATATATATTAGTATATTATAGTATATCCTAATATATTATAAATATATATTATATATATACAGATAAAAGGAGCGTATGCGACACCAAACGAAAGCATTTCTCTAGTTACCCATATGATTGAAAAAGAATGATTGTTAACGACACTTTAGTTTTGACTTTTCATTAAAAAATTTTAAAACATTTTGTATTAAACAAAATTATAAAAATTTCAATAAATTACTTTCTTCCTAACTCTTAAAATAATTCTTCTTTGAACTACAAACTGGAATATTTCATTTGCTAAAACTCTTCTTTATTTTCGAAAGCATTAATTAGATGCTTCAATTTTGTATGAAATTTTCCTGCAGTCAAATCCTCTGCTTGAATTTTCTTCGCTGTAAGAGATTCTATAACGAATCCAAAAAAACTAACAACCTAACTTAACTTAACCTAACCAAACCTAACCTAACCTAACCTAACCTAACCTAACCTAACCTAACCTAACCTAACCTAACCTAACCTAACCTAACCTAACGCAACCTAACCTAACGCAAGCTAACCTAACCTAGCCTAACGTAACCCAACCTAACCTAAACTTAACCTAACTTAACCTAATCTCACCTAACCTAACCTAACGTAACCTAACCTAACCTAACCTAAACTTAACATAACTTAACCTAATCTCTCTTAACGTAACCTAACCTAACATAACCTAACCTAACATAACCTAACCTAATCTAACCTAACCTAACCTATCCTAACGCCTGCGGCGAGATGTACAGGAATATTTTTTGATGTTGTGTCGACCCATTTTCCTATCGACCCATTTGGGCTAGTCTCCCTTTATATATTTATGAGAAGCTTCTTCATATATTTATTCATTTTCTTCTAAATTTTTCAAAAAGTTTGTCTTTTTTTTTTATTTTAATATGACCAGGATTTTAGTCGGAAATTATTGTATGTTTAATAGTAAATTATTCATAAAAATTAATTTTTATTTTATTTTTTTTTATTTGTTTAATCTTATATATAGATTATACATTTGTATAAGATATATATATATATATTATATTTATAATAAACTTTATAGATATATATATATTATATTATATTATATATATACTATATATATAAGTAGCATAATATATAGTATAAACGTAAAATATATTCAGCGATATATATAATATATATATATATATATAGTATATATATATATTATATACTACTTTAATATATATATATATATATTTATATATATATACATATATAATAATAATATAATATTACTTAGTAATTTATATATATAACTATTTATATTTATAAATTAATTGCAAAAATAAATTTATAATTACACTTTAATATAATAGAATATTATACATTATTATTAGATATATATCTTATATATATATATAATATATATTATATATAGTATTATATATAGATATATAATTATAATATATAGTATAATATATATAACTTATATAATATACATATATATATATATATATAGTAGTTATAATATTATATATTTATTTATATATATTATAAAGAGATAATATTATATATATATAATATATATATATGATATATGTATATAGTAGTTATTATTATATATATATATATTATATAATTATATATATAGTTAATAATATATAGTATTATAATATATATATCGTAAAACTTATGCTAGTGCCTTTTGTAACACACACAAATTAATAATTCTCCTTTTTGAAAATTTCCTCCATTTAATTTTTATATTATATAAAAATTATGCATATTCCAAACGAATTATGCAAATCCAAACGAAGTTACTTATAATAATAAAATAATAATATTAGTAAGTGAATAATGAACGAACCTAAAATAATGATAAAGAAAAAGTTAATAATAGATGAAAATAAGTAATAATAATATTAAGTGAATGAGAGTGTATGAATCCGCAGAATTATAAGTGAATATGAATTATTTAAGAAATTTTCCATCAGTTGGTGGACTATTTGGAGATTTATTTTCTATACAAATATCATAGATCCTAATATATTCTAAAGTAATTTGTCGTTTTTAGAATTTTAATTTTTTATTATATTTAAATGTAATTGAATGTATGGGTATATTCGGAGTTTATTTGTATATAATATTATTATATTAGTGTATATGGATGTTATTTAAGTTCATTGGTTATTATGTAAATATTATTTATACTCATGACTTTATTAGAAATATGTTGCAAATTATTGATTAACAATTACTTTAAAAGCAATTATTAATTGTTATTTCTGTTTTTTTTTATTAATTATTATATTTATTAGTTAAAATATATTGAATAGGTGGCCAGGAGTATTATTATGTGGGAGGGTGTTTCGTTTAGAGTTGTAAGCAACATTACGGATATATATGATTAATTATTATTATGTATGTGATTATTATTGATTATTCATATAATTGACTGGGGGAAGGTAGGGGGGAAGGTGATGTATTAATGTATTGGACGAGTTATATATATATAATTTTGGATTGGAATTTTATATGAGTTGATGTGATGGGGTAAATATTGATGTGATGTGGAGTATATTATCTATGATGTATTATGTGAGTGTATTGGATGTAGTAATTGATTATACTTATTATTAGTTAGTGTAGTGTGTTATTATTATGTGATTTAGTTCGTGGTATTAGTGAGTGTGTTTATGTATTGATTACTTGATTATTGTTTGTGTTTTGTTTTTGATCCGATCCAAACGTTGTTAATATGGTATTGTTATACGTATTCTAAATGTTAATGTTAATTTAATAGGATTATGAGACCGATAGAAATGATCCGAGTTTGTGTGCGCAGAAGGGTGGTTCGCATTCAAGATGAGTTTAAATTTGTTCTTGTCCATATGTCGTGATAAGTTATCCATTGTACTACGTAGGTAGTAATAGTAAGGTATAGTGTAGTGATAGTATAGGAATAAAGTGGCGAGTAGTAGAGTGTATGGAGGTAAGTACTATATTAGTAGTAGTATTATATCGAGAGTAATGAGAGGAATAGATAGAGGTATGATGGTAGAGCTAGTATAAGTAGTAAGTAAGTATATAGAGTAAGAGATTAAAGTAAAAGTGATTTTAATAATAAGAGTGATATATATATAGTAGTATATGAAGAAAGAAAATTATTATTAGGGCAGACGTATAATATATATAGATATAGCTATATATAGAGTAGGTCATATACTATTATATACATCTATTGAAATAGGAAAACTGTTCACTGCTCTGAAATATAGTATGATACTGAGTGGATATATAGACGGAAGGAATTGGCGGGGAGGGAAGAGTATGAGATAAATTATATGTTAATAGGAGTATAGTATATAGATGAGAATATATAGGATATAAGAAATAGTATTATATAATTATATATATATTAGAGAAGAGAAGTACAGTGAGATATTATATGATATATATGAGTGATAGTAGGTAAATATATATTATATAGGTCTAGTATAGTATAGTATAGGAAGAGGTAGGAGTGAGTATAGAGGTGGTAATAAGGATACGCGATAGTAGGATATAGGTGATATTTATAATTATAGAGGGATAATAGGTATAACTATAATATATTGTAATGATTATAATAGGTGATAGATCTAATGATACAAGAATTATATAGTGAGAAGTAGTTATAGTATTATAAGTAGTGATAGAGTAGTTAGTATAGGTTATGATAAGGAAGAAGTAGATAGTAGAGCGGTGTAGATGGTAAGCTGAGTAGTATAGTAAAGCTATATATAGTAGTGAGGTAGATACGAGGTAGTATATAGTAGATATATAGGGGGTATATAGTATATAGAAAGGATAGTAGTATAGGATATAGGGAAAGTTAGGATTGCAAAAGGTATATGTCTAAGGGCGGTAAAAAGAAGAGTTTTCTGATACTCAAACAGCTTTAAATGCCAAGTTTTGTAGCTCTGTATGGCCCTGACACCGCAAGGCACTCCGGATAAATGCTCACAATTTCCCTTTAAACTTCAAATGTTGGGAGGGGACGATTTTGAACGGGAGAATTATTTCACGAAAACACAAAAATTTTGATCTCAAGAAATTTTAAGTCTCCAATTTTCAGTTTTGCTTTTTTTATATTATTTTATAAATATATTTTTTTTTTTTTTGTATAGTATATTTGTTTAACTTCGATTTGTTTTTTAAAAAATATATATTATTTACATACTTATTTGCTGAGTGTTTGTGTGTGTTTTTTTCTTTGTGTTTTTTTGTTAGATGATTTTCAAATTGGATTTTGATTAGCGTATTTTTAACAAATATGCGCGTGGCGTAAAACTGAGTGCGATCTGTGAAATTGCACATTTGAAAGAAATTTTGATTATTAATGTATGTAATTAATGTATATTAATGGGGGTGACGATTGATATAGTTATGATAGGTAGTGACTATATAGGAGTATATATATCATATATGTAAGGATGAAAATGATATATATAAGGGGCGTATATAGTGTATATATAGTATAGTTAGAGGGTAAGTAGGATAGAGTAAGTATAAGTGATAGGGTATAGTATAGGGTATATATAGTAGTATAGTATAGACGGTTATTGAGTAAGGGATATGAGTAATATTAGTTATAGGGTGATATTGATTAGCGACATGCCTCTTAATCCCGAGGAAGGTAATTGTGGCAGGGAGATAAGATATTTGTTGAGGCAGTTAATGGTTGGCTGACCAAGATGGAAGGTTGCGAGGAGAGATAGTTGAGGAACCCAATTGAGAGAAGCCCTGCTGCAGCAGGCGACGTGAGTACTGGAAGTGCTAAGCACTGTAAGGCGTGAGTTCGCATACATAGTATGCGGCGTTTTTCCAATGCGAGGTAAGCAGTTATATAGAGAAGAGTATTTGTTTTTTGAATAGGACTGTTCTGATTGTAATGTGGGATGTGCTTATGGGTTGTGAGTGTGAGTGTTATGAGGATTAGTGATAACTACACTAAGTGCCGTAAACTAGCAATACGCAAATATGCGACAGATCTGCGCCGACCTAACGGCAAATTGTGTTTGTGTGTCGGATTCAGTGTCGCCGAACTGAACTCGAACCCCGATAGCTGAGAGTGAGAGAGTGGAATCTGTTACTATAAGGTGAGCCAAAAACTCGTCCTTAATCCCAGCTGGAGGAAATGTATCATTAACTTAACTGTACTATATAGTATGAGTATGATATAATAATAGCATGAGTAGTTATATAGTTAATAGTATAAGTAGTAGTAAAGCAATACAATACTAATAGAGTAGTAGTATATATAGACAGATCGAGGGGAGATATATGTAATAGTAGGGAGAGGTATATTGGGTATATATATATAGTATATATATAGTACTAGTTATAGTGAGACTGGTAGTAATAGTTATATATAGTATGAGGTGAAAGTTTAAAGCGTTGGAATTAATATTTGGACAGTATAATATATAAAGTATATATGAGTAGTAGTGAGTATAATATTAGTAAAGGTAACAAGTATATAGTGAGTGAGTATTTAAGAGTAGTAATATAGGTAGAGAGAGGTAGTATAATAATAGGAATATGTGAGTATATATATAGGAGAGGGGAGTATATAGTAGATACGATAGTATAGAATAGGCTATAGTTGATAATGAAGGATAGGTATATTATATATAGTATATAAGTATAATAATAGGAAGGGAGACGAGGGAAAGGGCGGGCGGAAGACGGAGGGGGGAGGATCGAGGGGAGCGGAGGTAGAGGAGACGGGAGGAGAGGGACGGGGGGGGATGAAGGGGTATCGGATATGGTAGTAGTAATATTATAGAAGTAAGAGGGCGGTACTAGTAGAGCTAGTATCGAATTATATAATAGTAGTATGATGAGGGTACTATTATAGTGAGTAGAGTATAATAGTAATATATGATAGGTATGACTAATGGTTATAGTAGGAGTAAAGTATAAGAGTAGTATAGTTAGTATTAGGTTAGGCAGATAGTATATATGTATATATAATATAGTGTAGTATAATGAGTGAGTAGTGTGAGTTGAGTAGATATGAGTGAGTGAGTTTATGTTATATAGATAGTAGGGTAAATAGTAGGTATATGTATGTAATACGATGATGAGATATATGTAGGGTATGAAGTATATATAGTTATAATAGTATGAGTAGTATGAGTAATAGTGGCAGTATATAAGAATATATACATAATGTAGTATTAGAGTACGAAATATAATAGGTGAGAGTTATAGTAGTGTAGATAGTATAGTAGGAGAGAATGTACAGTAATATAGGTATATGTATTTAACTTGAGTTAAAAGTTATTAAATGTAAAGTGGAGTTTAAAAAGATATTATATGAATGAATAATGTAAGATTAATTTTTTAAATGAAGTTTAAGGGGATTTTGATAAGTAATAGGGGGCAACTATTTACAAGGTGGGGGAGAAGTGATATAAAAAATGAAATAGGAAGTTATAGTAGTATAGTAAGGTATAAGATGAGATAGGGGAGTGATTTATAGAGAGGAAGAGTAGGTGAGGAAGGAGTATGATCATATATAGGATATCAATGGTGATATAGTGAGGGTATAGTATATGTGAGGTATAGCATAACGTATATATGATAAGTAATAGTATGAGGGTAGAAACGTATAGAGATGTAGGATATTATAAAGGAGGGAGTGTGAGTAATAGTAATGAGAAGGTAGGTAGAGCTAGATATATAGTAAAGTATATAGTAATATATAATTAGGGGAGGGGAGTGAGAGAGGGGAGTGAGGGAGGAGCTAAGGTATGTAGTAGGTGGTATGAGTAGAAATAGGGGGATGATATAAGTAGTATATGAAGAAGAAGAATGATGTGAGTAATATATAGTATAGGTAGAGGGTGAGTAGAAATAGTATAGGGGCGGTTATAGTAGTATAGGTATTGTAGGGTGAGGTATAAGTATATTGAGTGAAAGACAGCGTACATTAGTTGTGCAAGCAATGATTAATTTATTATTCCAGAAAATGCACATCCGTCGAGAAAGAAGATCGTATGTAAGAGTGATAGCATATTGTATATTCAGCTTAAAGCTTTCATTAAAACAAATCCTTTTCTGAAATAGTAAGACTCAAAAACACGACTCAAACAACAAAAGCCAGACACAAAACAAGAGACAAACAGGAAGAGCAAAGCAGAACACGAGGTATGACGTGACGATGTCGCATTCGGAACCTGTAATTTGTCATTATAAACAAAACTATTTGAAGAGACGAATTGTGTTTACCTTTCGAGTGAAATTTCGCCTGAAAATTTGATTTAAGTTAGAGTGTGATAAATTGTCTTCAACATGTAATTCTTCATTATATATACCGCTACTATATATAATACTAATTATCTATATATATAATATATAATATAGTAGTTTTGTCATATATAATGCTCATATGTTAATATATATATATCTTATATACTACTTAATATATATATATATATATATATTATATAATTATTATATATATATATAAATATATATATATTATATATTATATAATAATATATATATAATATATTTATATATATTAAATATATACTAATATTATAAGATAATAGAGGGTATGAGTTATTATATTAGGTATATAAGTGTGTAAGACGCGAGACGCACTATATAATATATAGTAGCTCACTTGAATATACTATATATATATATTATACTACTCAACGGACTATTAATAATAGGAATTATACATACTATTATTATACTATATAATCCGTCCGATAACCCCTATTAAACTAACTATATAACTTATCATTATAGTATATAATTTATAATATATAAGTAAATTAACACTAATACAGAAGAAAAGCATAAGGATAAGATATATATATACTACTTAGCATATATAGATAATAGATATATTTATATAATAATAGATATTAAGATATATAGTATATAGAGATATATATACGAGATAATAACGTATTATATAAGAAGGTATTATATACTATAAAGTATAGCAGATATATATATAATATCATATATTATTATAATGATGATAGTATATAGTATTCATAAATTTTGATATAATAATACTATACAATATTATATATATTTATATATAGATACTATATATATATATATATATATATATAATATTATGAGAGAATACTAAGTATAGTATATCATTTCATGATATGTAAATTTATCATTGAAAGTAGTTATGTATTATTTTATATTTCTACTTTGATTTTGTTATATAAAAGTATATAATATATGATAGGAGTTAGGTACTATATATATAGAGCTAACATATTATTATAATATATATGGTTATATTACTATATATATGGTGAGTAGGTAATAGGTATAGTGTAGGTCGGTAATGAGTAACAATAATATAGTAGTCGGTATTATTTTTGTGTTTAAATCCTCTTTATTTATTATTTTTTAATTAATTCTTCAAATTCTACTATTTTATACTTAATGAAAAAATGATTACTAAGAGTGTTATTATTTATTCTACCAACTTATAATTAAAGCTTTAATAAATACTAAAAATGTAGTTTTTTATATAAGATGTTTTGCGGAGGGTTTCCTGTTATAGATACAAAGTGCATCTATGAAATGCGCATCGATACACAAAGAATAATTTTTGTATTTCGGCAATTATGGAATTATTAATATTGCTTCAGTTGAAGAAAAGCAACAACATATAATTACAAAACATTTGGTTCATAAAATACATAATCGCTGCATTTTATTTGTAAATTATAGTTATTTAACTTCCGGGATTATAGGTCTTGCATTGTCTCGTCCAGCAATTATCGTTGTTCCACGGTCTCCATAGTCTAAATTCGTTTCACGATTCGCCTTAGTCTACATTCGTTCCATGATCTCCTTAGTCTGCGCGCCAAAATCAAAGCCTACATGAGTCCTCCATTCGCAAATGACTTTTCTTTGTTGTATAAACAATGGAATGTTCAATAAATCAATCAAAATATCGGTAGGGTTAAAGGTCAAGAAAATCGAGGAAAAAGATAATAAAAATGCATTAAAGTCTTGACAATTGATATTCAAATGTGATCAAACGGTAAAGTCATGCCGATTTCTTCACGCACACACAAACACACACACTCTCACTTCATTATCATTTCATTTCAAGGTTTCTTTCATAATATACTACTCTTATCTTTTCTTCAGTAACATTTGTCCTCTTTTATTGAACTCTCTCTCTCTCTCTCTCTCTCTCTCTCTCTCTCTCTCTCTCTCTCTCTCCTCTCTCTCTCTCTCTTTTTTTCTTTTTTCTTTTCTCTCTCTCTCTCTCTCTCTCTCTCTCTCTCTCTCTCTCTCTCTCTCTCTCTTTGATGCCCTTTAGTTTATCCTTTTCGCTATTCACCCTCTCAGTGTGTATCTCATGCATGCTCTCGACCTCACACTCCCACAGCCCTCTCCCTTCTTCGCATGTACCCCACATACAAGCATAAACGAACATTATATTTAATATAAATTGAAAATGACAAACCATAAATCTACTTGAGAAGCTTAGTGAGATGGCATCCAAGCAATGCATCTCGTCCATCTCGCGTTCACCCCTCGTTCACCACTTGTATCACCATTACTTGAAAGTTGGTGGCCTCCGGTAATGGGTTTGTGCCACCAAGATTTTCCTACCGGCTTGCTATGGTACATGGTCTTCCTTTTCAACCATATATGCAACTTTAATCTGTTTTTACATTCATTTCCACTTTGTTGAAAGCACCTCTCTATTTCTAGACCTCATTTCTTATTCTTGACAGAATCTGGGGTGGTTGAGCGCTCCCGTAGCACACCCCACTCTGTTCTCACTTCATTCTTACCCTCTCTATCGTTAATTTTCACCCAAAGGCGGGTTGTGCACATGTCCCCAACGATGTTCTTGGTTCATGCTTCTAATATGAAGTTCTTCTGAATTTTTCACCTTATGGTTTAGGTGTCAGTGCCAGTGTCAATCTAGAACCAAATCCATTTGTTCTGTTTATTTATCTCCTAACAACATTGCAAATAACTTTCCTCTAGTTCTTAAGATACAGCCGGTGAACTTGAATATTATTTCTCTATCCAAAGTAATCTTTAGCAGATGGTGCGATGGCATACTTGTATCCCTGGTCGCCTTGGATATAAACTCAACTTCCTTCACCTTTTCTTAATTTACAATACTTTTTTATACTGTAAACCTCTTTCCTCACTTGGGTTCCTCCGAATACGTTTTTAACTCTATATTCTCTTTTATCTCTTCAAATCATTCGCAAGGAAGACCCTCGCATAACGCGAAGAAACGTTTTTGCATTTTGGTCTCACAAACTGGTCGAAATTCTTTAATCTCCCTTGGAAAGATTATTGTTTTGTCGTGATTGGTCTCTCGGAATGGTCAGCGCATATAATTGAAGTGATTTTCCCTGGTAAGGAGGAGCATATTCCATATTCTATTCCCTCAATAAAGTTAACAATCCTTGATTTTAATCAACTTCTTCTCGTGCTATTCTTAGCAGGGACGTTGTCTTCAGGAGTTACCGTCGTATTGAAACTCTGGGGACTCATGCAACATATATTTCATCCAGAAATCGGGCAAAATTTATTGTCCGTATTTCGTAACACTAAAACCTCTTTTCTCCTTTAAAAAAAATGTCATGGTCTTACTTATCTACTTTGTCACGTTCTTTCTGGCATTTATTTTTTTTACTCCAACTCAGTTTCTTTCTCTTTCTTTCTTCTAATGTCTTCCGACAACAAACATGCAGTTTTGCGTTCTGCTAAAGCTGAACTTTTCACTTCAGCCTTTGCCTCTAATTCATCCTTAGACGTTTCCGATGCTATTCCTTCTTATCCACCATTTCTAACTCATTTAAGCCTAACATTGCAATTTCCTTTAGATATTTCATTTCCACATTCTC
>JABUQX010025623.1:0-17500 GCA_015478945.1 Trachelipus rathkii
TGATAAAAACAAATTAGCTGCCCTGACGAATAGAGAGAAACGTTGCTTTGCCAGGAAAAAAGGAGATTCCTCAGCTATTGCAAATCTAAAGAACATCCTCCCACCTCCTCATGATAAACACTATTTTGGAGAAGAGGAGCTTGAACTAAAACTAGCAGAGGTAGAAGAAGAGATGGAGGGAATACTAAGTCAACTTATAAGTGATTTCAAGGAAAGAGCAAATAAACTCCGAACAATGATTAAGATTCAAAAAAAAGATTATAACAATTACCATAAACAGACGGATTCAAAACAGGTAGGCAAGTTCCGCCCAGGACGATCGGAGATGAGATCGAGAAGAACCCCATACTACTATTCACGCGCTGGGCTTTAAAAATACAGAATGACATATGGGAAAGGGTAACAAATAAAATAGCAAAAAAACTCAGATAAATATATAGGAAATAAATGTTAACTCCTGGGGAAACAATGAAACAAAAAGCAGGCGAAGAAGAAAAGACAGTAGAAGAAGAAGCCTCCAACAAATATCATAGACGATAGAAGCAAGAGAAGCAAAAGCTGAAAAGAATATAAATGTTTTTCAAACAAAGAGAAATAGAAAGAAGAAAAGAAGAACAAGAAAACCAGTTCACGTACAACCAGAATGACGATAAGCCTTTGCGAAAATGAAATCAAACACAGATGAAAATACCGATCTGTAACGATTATCAAGTAATTCATCTGTTGGTACTAATAATACGAGTTTGAGAAGAATATTATTCACCATAAGAAAGTTTGAAGGAACGAATAGAGACAAATTGATATAAACCACAATTTCGTCAAAAAATTCTACAAAAATCCATTAGAAAAATGAATTCAGACAAATTAATAGCACTAAAAATCAATTAAATCAAATGATATCAAATCTTTGTGGGAAATTCAGTCTTACTTAAAAATACTTTGAAAAAACTTAATTTTCTTTTTAGTATTTTCAAAGTTTTATAAGAGATAGTTAGTCTTGAAAAACTTATCAATCATTAATAATAAAGTTTTAAAACAATTTATTAATTTTCAGTTACCAATAGAAAATAATGCCACAAAAACTGGTATATCAACAACCAAAAACGGGAACAGGGTTGGTTAAAAAATGAAATAGTTTAATATGGAAATAGATATCTGGAAATTTATTAATATAAAGATTAAAAAGAATCGAAATTAAAAAGATAAAATAAATAAAATTCGTAATATTCAAAATATAAAAATAATATATATATTATTATATATATAAATATAATATAATAATAAATAACTATAATATATATAATTATACGTATGTTTAATATAAACAGACAAATAAATAAAATTACTATTCTTTTTGTTTATAACTACCTCGTGTGATTTTCTTAGACGCGTGTCCGCTACCTTCGTTAACTTTGCTCGCCATAAGGCGAACTTCTTGACGAATCTTGGTAAATCGATTATAGCCACGTCACTCTCTACTCAAACCCGAAAATTCTCAGGTTCTCGCGATCTCTGACGCAGCCCCTCACGCCAACCCGCCACGAATCTAATTCTCGGTTGATTTTTCTACAAATCATTCCTCCATATATCCATTACTATTCGCGTGATGAATCGGCGGCGTTTCGATCACCGGAGTGATACACCAGGGATCTTCTATCCTTAACGATCCTTCTGGCTTCTTCCGGTCCTGCCCCGCTTCGCATTTCCCATACTCTTCGCGCTGAGACATTTAATAATAGTATGAATCGCTATAAGGCGAAGCTCTCTGCTGCTCCTGCGGCTCCTCTCCCCTGCTACTTAACATTCTCGTAGAAAGTACGAGGGCACTTCTCGGAAAGGCTTCGACCAGCCCGGTCTCTGAAGACGACCACGTTTCAAGTTCGCTTAACATGGCTACACGATGCGTAGTTGCCTTCGACCGAAATTAATATGGGAGCGTCTGGAATTCTTGTCTATTAGCTCGATACAAGAATTACTTCTCAAGAACGCGCTTTTACTCTCCTCTTATTCCACGCCGGCCCTCCTAGACGACGTATTCCATTCTTTAAACTGTTTATGTTTCTCATCGTCGGACACGAAGGTGGCTTGATTCGTCTTTCGAGATCAGTCCATCTGTAGGCGACGGTGACGATTGTTGTCGATGAAGCCTAGCTCTTTTTATCTTGCAAGAATCAAATGCTTTCTTCAATTTTTTGGTCATTGGTCGATGATTCCGCATTATTCCCTTTTTTTTATTGCCCGATCTCTTTTATATTTCATTATAATCGTAATTTTTACTTTTCACTCTGTCGGTTTCTCGACTTTTCTTCTTCCTCACTGCCTGCTGTCTCGTCTCCCCTCCATCCCCTCCCATCGGGCGCCTTCTCTCTTTGCCAGACTTTTTAGTTTTGTCTGACAAGTTTTCTTTCGTCTCTGAGAGATTTCTCGAGAATTGCTGGCTGGCGACGCCTTTTCTTTTTCGGGCGTTATCTCGCTACTTTTTCCTTACAGGTCTTCCTTCGCCCACTGAAACATCCGGAGCATTCCAGTCCTCGACTGTGGAATAGGGTGCGTATAAGTATCAGAACAACGGAATGAGTTTAGTATGAGTTTCACAGAGCTATGGCCTCGCTGTGCCATTGCCAGTGACGGCCCGTTCATAAGAAGTCGCTGAGGCGGAGAAGGTCGTCTTCTGTGTATTTTATCCATCGTGGCCTCTATTAGACTAAGAGGAAGAAAGAACCTTTCTGAATAACAAGATATTAAAGAAGAAATGATGACATAATTACTACTACTTTCCCGATGGAAAAATACTAGAAACCTCGTATAATGAAAGAAGAATTTCTCCAAGATCTTACGACCCCAACACGTGGCGGACCGAGTCGTCGATGAAAAGACAAACGATTGAATTTAGCATATATAAATTTTTGGTTTTTAAATCATCAACGCTTTATTCGGTCTCGAATAAAGAAAAAAAGTAAAAGAAAGAGTCAAGAGCCAAAATGAGCCAAACAGTAGTTCGTTTTTAAAAATTCCTCACTACCAACGGGATAATTCACCCAAATCCACCAGTTCAAAATTTTTTTTAAAAAATTTAACTTTTATAATACATCATCCCCAGAGAAAAATGAAACAACGAAAACATGCGTCACTATAATATTCTACTAATTGTCGCGATCGCCACTCTGTGAATTTATTTAACATAAACATTCGGTGATACTAACATTGTCCGAGGCTGCTGATGATCGATACGGCCGTATCGAAGAATTTCTTTATTCACCAAGTATGCGGTCCGTAAATCTCTACACAACATTTCACCCAAAAAATTATATATTTACTTTCCACTTATATTTAATTAAAGGAGGTAAAAAAAAGAGATAAATAAACCGTTATAAAAAAAATATTTAAATTCATTCTCCTAACAATCGATCTGAGCGACTGACAATCGCTTGTACGCGCTACATTAACAACCAACCGCGCAGAACGACTTGAAACAATTTAAAAACTTGAAATTTTCTCTATCAGTAATAAAGAATAATAATTATTTATAAACAAAAAATATTAATTCGACCATCCCTATAAGAAGGGATCGCTATACCTTCATCATTCGTCACGATCTTTCTCGACTTCAAGAACGAACATGTCTCAAGAAAATCCCCTTCAAGCAAAACGTGCCATCCGATAAAGAACCTCCGAGAGACTCATCCCCAAACATGAGCCTGGAAGGAGGAAAATAAAAGGGAAAGCAAAACTAATCATTAGGCCGGACCCGAAAACACTGTTCAGTAATCCGACAATATTCCCGACCGCGTAAATATTCAAAATATAGAACGGAACGACGAAAAAAGGTAGTGCCCACCCCCACATAATCAAGCGCAATTTTGTCGAAAAAACCCGAACCTTTTTTAAATGGTATTAAGATTTTTCCATCCAATCATCGAAAACCTTCTCCAGCCCACTACTTTTCCAAACGTCTCATATAAAGGACTGTTCGACATTACACCGGCAAAACATAGACACATTGTGATACTTCAATCGGCTCCAGATCGAGAAAGGTTGTAGAAATCACGGCTCAGTATTCGTAAAACCATTGGCTTGTCTTGGAAAAAGATACGCTGGAAGGATGAAGAAGACGGACTCTTCAATAGACTTACCTAGTGCCCGACGGACGGTGTGGTGAAACGATCCCTCTTATTCTACGAGTCCGTACCGCCGACAAAACTCAAAGTTACTCGAAGACTTTAAGAAATTCGATTTAGCGATATTTAATAGACAATCTACTCGGTAATCTCTCGCCCCCGGTAGTAATGCGCCACCTCTTCCCTCGCTTTAAGACTTCGAGAATCTAGAAGAATCATGGAATACTTGTCCTAAACTAGCCTCTTCGCAAAAATAACGTAGTGAAATAGTGCAAAAAGCTACTGTGGAAGACGAAACTATGAAATTGTTTAAGTCTCCCTTATAAAAATGACTATATATTGACAAAATTCTCGTGCTATTCGTTTTTTTCTCTAGTTGTCAAACCCTTGCCAAACTCTTTGGTCACAACCTTTCAATTCATAAAATTCTGTTAAATTCCTTTATATTGTTTAATCCTTGACTTAACAAAAATTTAAACTTCTGAAGCGACATATCGACTCTCACGCATTGGTACCATGAGCGCTTGTAGATCTTGTTCGTAATACACATGGAAAAAAATTTTTTATATTTTTGTTATTTAATTTTTTTCGAAAATTTGAATAAGATACACAAGTTAAACTAAGTCGAGTTTAACTGCAAGTCAAAGTCTAGGATAAAGTCGAATACGTCTAATGTAGCGAAGGTCATGGAAAGCGAGACGTCTAAGTGCTAAGTCAAGCTACAAGTGAAGTCTAATGCAAGTCGAGGCTAAATGCTAGCGAATCTACAGCTAAGCAAGGTCTAATGCTAATCGAAGCTAATAATAAGTCGAATAAGTATAAGCGAATGCTAAGTGTAAAATTAAATTCTCAAAGAATAATTAATACAAAAATTTTTGATCCAAATATTTTCGGATTCGGCTACTTAGACCTTCGACTATACAGTCCCGATCAGCGTCACGATTATACGTCATAAATCGGATTAAGATAGTTTTACTTATGTAACTGTATTGAATCGTAGCCGCTTGCAATTCCGTAAGCGACATGATACTATAGTGACGGTTCGAATGGAACGAAAACGATCTATATGTCGCAACACCTTTTAAGGTATATACTATCACTTCAACCCCATTTATTGAAGGATCCGTCGCAACTAACTATATACGTCAAAGCTCTAAGTGTAAAATCTAAAAAATCACAGAGAAAATTAATCCCAAAAAATTTAGCGAAATATCTCAATTGTCACTTATGATTTTCGACTCATATTAGTTCAACAAACAAACAACGAACAGTCAGAATCTAAGTCAACTTCTAAGTGCAAAACATACTCGAAACTTACCGATCTACAGAAAACTTAATAACATCTAGTGGGAATCAGCGTAACGATTTCTTCTAAAATGGAAAAAAAATTTTTCTTATTTTTTGTCTATTTCTTTTTCAAAATCAGGTTATAAAGTCTAAGTTAAGTGCCAATTCGCAAGTTTAATGCTAAGTCGAAGTACTATTATAAGTCACTTATAGTGCTGAAGGTCGAAGTTAATATAATGAACGTCTTAAGGGCAAGTCGAAGGTCTAAGTGCTAAGTCGAAGTCTAAGTTCTAAGTCGAAGTCAAGTGCTAAGTCAATTCTGAGTGTGCTAAGTCGAAGTCTAGTATAGTCGAAGTCTAAGATAAGTCGAAGCTAAGTGCTAATCTTAAAATTTCTCAAATAAAATATCACAAAAAATTTAAGTCCAAATTATTCGGAATTTCATTAACTTCGACTTAATCAGTCCGATCAGGCGGCATCAATACGTTATCGATGGAATATTTACTTAGGTAACTGTTTGAAGCTTTACCGCTTTCATTCCGTAAGTCACACTATACTATAGTGACGTGTTCGAAGGGGAACCGAAAAAATCATCTAACTTATCGCGCACACCTTTTATTATTAAACTATCATTCAACCCCGATTATAGACCGTTCAACGGGAACTATATAAGTCAAGCTAAGTGTGAAATCTAAAAAAATCACAGAGAAAGAATAATTTCCCAAAAATTTTAAGTCGAAATTATTTTCGGAATTTTCACTTAGACTTTCGACTTATATTAGTTCAACAACAAACGAACAGTCAGAGATATAAGTCTAAGGTCTAAGGGCGAAAAAAACTCGAAACTCCTATAGCTACAAGAAAAACTAATAACATTCGGTGAATCAGCGTAAGAAATACATAGAAAATGCCGGAAAAAAAATTTTTTATTTTTGTTGATTTTTCTTTTCAAAAGTGAAGTCTAAGTATAAGTCAAGTTAAATCTAATCAAGGTTAATTGCTAGAGTCGAGGTCATAGTAAAGTCGAATACGTCTAATGCTAAGCTAACTCTAAGTATAAGTCGAGTCAAGTGCTTACATAATCGATAGGGTCTAACGTGCTAACGAAGTTAAGTCTAAGTCTGAAGTCCAAGTGCTAAGTCGAATGATCAAGTATAATCGAAGCGTAGTACAAAAAATGTTCCCCTAAAAACGTATAATTCTTACAAAAGAAATACACAAAATTTGGAATCAATAATTAATCATAATTTTCACTTAGACTTCGACTTATTCAGTTCCGACATGCGTCACGATATCTATAATCGGACTGAACGAACAGTTTTAGCTTAGAACTGTATTTGAAATTCACCTCTTTTCGTCCCGTACACACGTTACAAGACTTTCGAAGGAACCGAACAATACATCTAACTGATCGCCGAACACCTTTAAGTATAAAACTATCACTTCAACCGCATATAGGATCGTCTCACGGAAATACTGAGATAATCAAATCTAAGTGTTGAAAATCTAAAAAATCACCAGAGGAAAATAATCCCAAAAAATTGTTTAAGTCGAAATTAATTTTTCGGAAATTGCACTTAGACCATCCTCTATATTAGTTCAACAAACAAACTAACGAACAGTCAGAGATATAAGTCGAGTCTAAGGCAAAAAAACTCAAACTACTATACTAACAAGAAAACTAATAACATTGTGGAATCAGCAAAAAATATTTTTCTAAAAATGAAAAAAAAAAATTTTAACTTTTTATTTAACTTGATTATGTCTCGAAATTCGTACCTTAAATGAGATAGAAGGTTTTAAAACAAGTCGAGTTATAGCTGCTAAGGTCGAAGTCTAGTATATAAGCGAACTTCTAAGCTAAGTCAAGTCCAAGTATATAGTCGAATGTCTAGAGGCCTAAGTCGAAGTGTAATTCTTAAGTCGGAAGGTCTAAGTATAAGCCGAAGCTAATAGTCGAATGTCAAGTGCCTAAGCAGTCTAATGCCAATCAAAGTCTAACATAAGTCGTAGGCTAAGTCATAAGGTCGAAGGTCTAAGTGCTAAATAATGTTAAAGAAATCTCAAAAAAATACACAAATATTTTAAGTCCAAATTTATTTCAGGGAATTGCACTAGACCTATCACTTATATCAGTTCCCGATAGCGTCATATATACTCATAATCGTATTGAATAAGTTATCTTAGGTAACTGTATTAAAGCGTCAGCCGTTTTGCAGTATTCCCGTAAGGCCATAACTTATATATGCTTTCGAAGAACGAAAAACCTAACTTATCGGTCGCAACACTTTAAGTAAAACTATCACTATCAACCCCAATAGTACGTCTCAACAAACTGATATAAGTCAAAGTCCTAAAAAAATCAAAAAATCACAGAAAATAATTTCCCAAAATAATTTTAAGTCGAATGATTATTTTCGGAATTGCACTTGACTTTTCGACGTAATATTCAACAACAAACGAACGAACAGTCATAAGGTCTATCGAAGGTCTAAGGGCAAAAAACTCGAAAACTACATAGTTACAAAGAAATAATAACATCGTAATCAGCGTAAGATATTTCTAAAATGGGTAAAAACAAAATTTTTATTTTTGTGTATATTCTTTTCCTCTCGAACAAGTAGGTCAAGTATAAATCGAGTTAAATCTAAGTCAAGGTTTAAGCTAATTCAAGGTCTAGTATAAGTCGAAACGTCTAAGTGCTAATCGAAGGCTAAGATAATCGAAGTCTTAATGCTAAGCGAAGTGTATATGCTAAAGTCGAAGGTCCTAAGTATAAGGTGAAGGCTAAGTGCTAAGCAAGTTCTAGTTAATTCGAATCTAATCAAAGTCGAAGGTCTAAGTATAAGCCGAAGGTCTAAGTCAATCCACCTCCTCTCTTAAATAAACACAACTTTTTATAGTCCAAATGTATTTTTCTGAATTAGCACTAACCTATCGACTTTATATCAGTTCCCGATTCCAGGCGTCTACACTATGACCTCATAATCCGGATGAAATATTTGCTTAGGTAACTATATTAAACGTTCAGCGCTTTGCGATTCCCTAAGGCACACTATACTATAGTACGTTCGAAAACCGAAAAACGGATCTAACTCTGATCGCGCAATCATCCTTTTAATGTGAAAAAACTAGTCACCAACCCCTATAGTGATCGTCTCAACTGAACTATATAAGTACCAATAGGCCTAAGTGAGTAATCAAAAAATCACAGAGAAAAATAATTTGCCCAAAAAATCTTAAGTCAATATATTTTTCGAAGCACTGAGACGTTCGACTAATAGTCAACAAACAAACATTACGAACAGTCTATAGATATCAAGTCGAAGTTAAGGGTGCAATAAACTCGAACTACGATAGTTACAAGTAAACTAATAACATTCGTTGTAATCAGCGTTAAAGATAATTTCAAAAATGGAAAAGACAAAAAAAAGATTTTTGGTATTATTTTTTTTTCTCGAAAAGGGTTCGAAGTCAAGATAAGTCGAAGAGTAACATGCAAGTCATGTTAAGGCTAATCGAGTTAGTATAATCACTTCTAAGGCTAACGAATTCTAAGTATAAGTCGAGTTTCTAAGTGCTAAGTCGAGGTCTAATCTAATCGAAGTCTAAGGCTAAGTTCGAAGCTAAGGTAAACCGAAGTTTAAGTAGTAAGTCAATTCTAAGTGCTAAATCTAAAATTTCTCAAAGATAATAATACACAAGAATTTTAGCAATATATTTTCGGAATTGCACTTAGCAATTCCTGTCGAATATCATTCCGATTCATGGCTCATCTATAGACTCATTACGCGATTGAAGAAGTTTACTAGTAATGTATTGAAAGCGGTTAGCCGCTTTTCATTCCCGTAAGCGGACACTATACATATATACCGTTTCGAAGAACCGAAAACATTTAACTTATCGCGCACACCTTTTTAACGTATAAACTATCACTCAACCCCATAATAGTTCTCAACGGAATATATTAAGTCATAGTCTAAGTGTAAATATCTAAAAATCACAGAGAAATATAACCTCAAAAAATTTAAGTCAAATTATGTCGGAATTATACACTTAGAGACTTCTATATATTAGTCAACAAACAATATAAGTTAACAGTCAGAATATAAGTTCGAAGTCTAAGGCAAAAAACTCGATAAACTACGATACTACCAAAAAAACTAATAGCATCTGAATCAGACGTAAGAATTGTTTAAAAAATGAAAAAAAAAGTTGATTTTGGTTATTTATTTTGTTTCTCGAAAACTACGATATTCCCAAACAAAATAATAACGCTTTGCCTTCTGAAAAAGAATATTGGTTTTAAAAATAAAAAACGTTTTTTTCTACCTATCGTAGGTTTGAAAAATAAAAATAATAACCAAAAAAATCCAAAATTTCGAATTTCAGAACAACTATTCTTACGTCTTAGAAAGAAGTCCTATTTCTTGCTTATCTTATTTCGATAAAAAAAAATATAAATACCCCCAAAAAATCAAAAAAAAATGTTTTTTCACATTTTTAGAACAATTTTCTTACGTCTGATTCCACTAATAAAGTTTTTCTTGTAGCTAGTCGTAGTTTCAGACGGAAAAAAAATAAAATATTCCAAAAGAAAATCAAAAAATTTTTTTTCCATTCGCTAAAACAATATCACTCTGATTCCAGCGAATGTTATTAGTTTTCTTTACTATCGTAGTTTTGAGAAAAAAATATAAATAGCCACAAAAAACCAAAAAATTTTTGGCCATTTCGAACAATTTCTGACTGATGTCCACTGAATGTTATATTCTTGACTATCTAGTTTTGCGAGAAAAAAAATAAAATATCCAAAAAACAAAAAAATTTTTTCCATCTTTTGAACAATTTCTACGTTGTTTCACGAACATGTTTTAGTTTTTAGCTATCGAGTTTCGAGTAAAAAACAAATTAAAAATCCCAAAAAAAACAATAAAAATTTTTTTCCATTTTTTTGAACATTTTTCACGTTGATTCCACAATGTTACTTAGTTTCTTCTAACTATCGTAGTTTTGAGAAAAAAAAAAAAATAGCCCCAAAAAAATCAACAAAAAAAAAAAATTTCCCATTTAGAACAAGCTTACCCGATTCCAACGCTATGTATAGTCTTGTATCTATCGTGAGTTTCGAGAATAAAAAAAAACAAATACCCAAATAATCAAACAAAATTTTTTGCCATTTTTAGAACAATATTTACGAAGTAATAATCTGCAATTGCATTATTTATTGTCTAAACGAAGCAAAATTATGTGACTACTATGCCTACCGCTAAGAATACTCACATTTCTCCATTGTGGTTGGAAGAATATACGCAAGAGAAATGAGGAAATCCAATTTGTGTTTTCTGATAGAAGTAATTCATTGAATCCTATGCCATATACTTAAGTTTTTTCTAAAAGAATAAAAATATATTAAAATACACACTACTTTTTATTTCTATCGTTATTTCTTTTCAATTTTACACTAATCTAAAAGGTTACAAATATACGGCTCGACTGAGTAATCTACAACATACTTTAATTCAAACCTGCACCTGTGTTAAAAATATAACCTTCAATAATATGGCATCTTGCACTCTCGAAATTTCCGATCTAAATTCTTGTAAGTAAAGAACAAGAGATCAAATTTTTGCCCAATATCTATTCCTTGTGAAAATGATCTTTACCTTTTTGAAATTTTAAAAATCGTAAGAAAAAAAATAATTAACTAAAATAAAGAAAATAAAAAAAAATAAAAGTAAAATTAAAATGTTAAGCATAAATTAAATTATGATCGTCTATTTAACTATGATACCTTAGTCCTATATCCTACAAGCACGCTCACACCCTTATCGTGAACTAATCGACTAGTAGTGAAAAAAATTAAACCAAATTGTTTTTAAAATAAATCAGAATTGTTTATCAATCTCTAAGATCTCGAAGTCCATCGCCAAACCAGCATTTTAAAAAAAACTTAGGAAAAGAATCAGATTCATCCGCTCCTCGAAGTAAACTGCCAACTCGATTATGCGTGCAAACAACCTCTTAATTAGGTCGTATAACTTCCAAGCTACGAAACTAAGAGAATTGATTCTTTATCGATAAACCAATTGTTTTCCTCGCCTGGGCGTTTGCACCGAATACGACGTAAATAAAAGGATAATAACTAATCTATTCTCGAATTCTTTATTATACGGATTGAGAAAAAGAACAGCTCTTATAAAACAGAAATAATAATAGCCAAAAAACTTCTTCAGCTCGTTTCGATAAATCCGAAAAAGAAATTCCCAGCATGACTGGCTATTACCTCTTAATATTGATCAGAGTTTTGAAATACTCGAAAAAAAGAGAAAAAACAAATAATTAAATCGACAGGTTAAATATTATTCCAGTAAGTAAAAATATTGAATAAAATTGAAATTAAATCTGAAGATGAAATGCTTATTCTTTTTTTCCTAGACGTGCCTAAATTGAATAAAAAAATATCTAGCGTTTTTTCTTAGGCAGATATTATAAAAAATAGAAGATACAAAGAAAATCAAAACATCAAATAATTCCTCATGAAAATGCGAAAAACAATTCTCTCTCTCTGTGACCTAATAATTAGTTCACGAAAAGGTGTTAATCGTGTTTCTCTTAGGATGGTCTAGGACTGCGCCTAGCGATTATAAGAAAATTAACATCTCGCATTTTGAATATCTCCCCTTTCTTCTCACACTCGGAACATACAGAAGAATTATAATATAGAATAAAATTAATATAATTATATAATAAATACGATATATATATAAAATTAAATATTATATATAATTATTATAGTAATAAATATATAAATACATAATAATATTATTATAATAGTCCTGACTCTCGTAGAGGGTGGTCGAGCTTTGTCTTGTGCCTTCCCTCCTCTTTCTTTAAATCGTCCGATGCAACCAACAATTATTTCGACAAACGGAAAGAAAATCCGAAAAGTTCAACAGCAAAGAAGTGAAAGCATCAATCGATACCGTCGATAGTTAATTTGTGTTCTAACAACTTCGATCGCCAAAATTGTATCATAAAACCTGTTTCTAAATTGCACAATTAGAGAATACGAGCCGATGAACAGAGATATATTCAGTACGTGTGTATATATATAATCATCCACATATGAATGAAATGAGTACAAACTTCAATAGCCAAATCGATTATCTATGTAACCTTTGTGCTAATATAAATTAGTACCCTAATTTGAAAATTGCAAAAAATAATTTTTGACGTTCTGAAAAATGTCGGTAGAAAAAAATCACTAACGACATGAGGAAACGTTTAACAATAACTGATTGCGCGATCGGCGCGTGATATTTAGTAATTTCTTCTTCTTTTTGGGAGCTCCCGTTGATAAAAATTGACGACGAATAATCGACGGCCGGAGAAGAGGAAAATTTTCCTCGCTTTCTCAATCTTGCTCATCGCGACGACCGTCGACTATTGCGATTAATGATAAAGACGAGATATAGAAAGTGGAAGAAAATCCAGAAAACCCGAAAGGGTATCGACGGTTCAACGCGCGGGATCGCGCGACGCAGAAAGAACTTTCATTTTAAGGATGATTATGACGCTCTGAACAAAAGAAAAAACGGAGCGTATGGAAATAAAACCGGATTGGACGAAAGGAGAAGCGATTCGTCGTTTCTCTTTGCTACGCGCAACGTCCCCTTAAGGAACGAGTCGTCTTTAAAGACACTTCCGGGATGTCAAACGTAAACGGACGAGGCCTACTAAAATTCTTTTATTTTTTAACATCATCAAAGTGAGGTATATTTCATCTGTTGAGGTTTACATTTTACTAAAACATCTCAATTTTTTTTTGAAGGCGCGTAGAATACCCGATTAATAAAGTTGTTTTAAACAAATTGTTTATTATTTCATTTTTTCCAATAGATATAAAATAATACCAAAACTGTCTGATACATCAACAACCAACCGCGGGAACAGGGTTGGTTAAAAATGGAAATGGTCTAATAAAATGCGAATCGAGTATCTGGAAATTTATTAAAAAACCGTTACAAAATATGAATCGAAATAAAAGTCAAATTTGTATTTGGATGCGTATATAATTTACAAATTAAAATCGGCATTAAAATAAATATAAATTCGTAAATTATTCAAATATTTACATACACAATAAATAAAATTAACAAACAATTCCTACAGTTTTGAAATAGTTTCGTGCGATTCTCTTAGATGCGGGTCTGCGACCTCGTTTAACTTCGCACCGCCATGAGGCGAACTTCTTTGACGGGAATCTTGGTGTAAAATCGATTCAGCCCCGGCACTTTTCGACGTGCTATAACCCCAATATTCTTCGAGGTCGCCGTCGGATATTCTTCTGCCTCCACCACCGCCACCCTCCCTCCGCCAACATTTAGCGTCGTTTGAATTTTCTATATATTCGGTTCGCCAACATCCATCATTATTATTTTCACGATGATACGTTGGTCGGTTTCCGATCACCGAAGAAATCGCGCGCGGTGATCTTCTATCCCTGTAAGGATCGCTCCAGTTGCTGCTGGTGCGGCTCCTGCTCCTGCTGCGATTTTCGTCACTACTCTTAGCGCGAGAAGGCTTTTTGAATAAGGTATGAATCGCGTAAGGCGAAGCTCTGCTGCTGCTGCTGCTGTTGCCGCTCCTGCTGCTGTTAATATTTTTGTACAAAGTACTATTGGGGCACCTCTCGGAACATGTTTCGACCAAGCGCGGGATCTTGAAAGACGATAGTGAAGGCAGGTTGTCGAAAGGCTCGCTGTAATCGTTGGAGCGTCTTTCAGACGATGGTTGCCTTTCGACCGATGGTGAATAAGAGCGTCCCGAACTTCTGTCTTTTTGGTTCGATAAAGAATTACTACTCGATGAGCGCTTTTTATCCTCTTCGTCATTTCCACTGGTGGCGTTTCCAGCGGGACCGTATTTCTTTTCCTTTAACGGTTTATTTTTCTCAGGTGTCTCGGACAGAGAGGAGAAGCTTGACTCGTTCTTCGAAGAGAGTTGAGGTGTACACGACGGTGAGCGATTCGATGATGGAGAACCTACGCTCTTTTTATCTTCGCTTGAATCAAGTTTGTTTTCTTCAATTTTTTGATTATTGGTCGATGATTCCACGTCCTTCCTTTTTCCGGGTGTTGATTCGCTACTTGTTTCCTTTGCGAGTTTTGCTTTCGCGGCCGACTGTAAACTATCTTCCGGGGGCGGGCCAGTTCCTCCGACCGTAGAAGGGGTAGTATTAGGATCGTCGATGTCAAAGAGAATAAGTCGAGGGTATGGATTCGCATAAGCAGTAGCGGTGCCATTGCCAGTAACAGTCGCCGTGGCGGTAATAGTGGTGGCTGGGTCGGGGGCGGGATTGTTTTGTCGTTTCGGTGGTGTGTGTGATATTTTTGTGTTTTCTGGATCCGGGTCTTGTGGGTAGCCGTCCTGCGAGTAATTTGTTTGTTTATGTTTGTTTGTGTCTTTGTGGTTGGGTATTTTATTTTGTTTATATTTGTCGACTAGTTTCTCTATCGTTTGCTATTTGTTTACTGTTGTCTGTAGAGGTTCTTTCTTTTTAAGCATTTTATTTTTGCTCTAACATTAGTCACCTTCTTAATTCCAAAGTGATTGGTTGTTGGTTTGTTGGTGGGATGCTTTTGCGTAATAAGTCTACGGATCAGGGTCTTCGTTCTGGTCGTATGTTTTTTGGCGGGCGTTTTTATTAAATGGGTGTTTTTGGGTTGTAGGGGGTTATGTTACTTACTTGGTTACATGTGGTGGTTTGTTTAGTATCTTAAAGGTTCTTGTTAGTAATTTATATTTTTTAATCATGGGGCTTTAGTGACTTGTATTATCGTTGTTTTTTCGCAACGGCAACCTTCGTGTAAAAATGCATGATATTCGAGTACCGATGACTTCATTCGATTTGTTCAACATTCGGATTTTCTTGATCGCTTGCTTTTGAATGACCCTGCCGCGTGCACTTTCTTATTTTGCACTACTGTATTATTGGTTTTGGTTTTTTTTTGTAGGTCGTGTCGTTTATCATTAGGAGACGGCTGGGGGGTGGACGATAGAACTTCGACTGCCTTATCGGACGACGTCCGGGATGTGTAATGGGAGGTGTATCGGTACGCATATATCGGCTTTTCTCAGAGGGGATCCGTGGGTAACGTCGTTGTCACAGCTGGGAGAGGGCGAGGCTTCTTTGAATGCAGTCTGCGGGTAAAAAACTGATTTATCTCCCTGGCCTTCCTCGATGTGTCTTTAAGTACGGTTGTGGGTGGTGGTAGCGGCGGTGGTCCTGCGTATGTTTCTCGCCCGTATTGAGACGAGTTTTGCGTAAAAACGTTTATCGGTAACCTGGTAGAAGTTGTTTGCCGTCATGATCACCGTTCCAGGATTCGAGGTTTTGAAAGTTGTTTGTGTTTTCCGTTGAGGTTAATTTGATAATTTCTTTTTTTGATTCGTCGTAAATGCCTATTGACACACACGAGAATCAAATAACGTAAAGATTTTGGTTTACGTAGATAATAGAATTAAATGATGTATAAATAATATAATTAAAATATAATTATATAATAAGATTAAAATACCAATATAAACCGGATATATATACAAGAATATAATAAATAAATAAATAATAATAATAAATAAGTGATTATAATATTATAAAATACATAATATATATATAATTTAATAATAATATATAAGTATATAAGAAATATTAAATAATTAATAAATATATTAAATTTATATATATAAAATATTAAAGAATAATAAAATTATGTAAATAATATAAGCAATGAAAATAGAATAATATATAAATGATAATACCGAATAGATAAAATAGGTATGAAGTAATATCAATATGGAAATAAATATAAAATATAAGATTTATATTAATAAATAAATAGAAATGAAGATAATGAATATATAGAATATAAGATAAATAATAAGAGTTTAAAGACGCACGGGAAGGTACAGCCGGCGAGGCGTCATATGGTAATCAACTGACAAAGTAGAAGCCACCCCACTACCACTATCCATAGGCCTATGACATGTATAAAAGGATCTTAATTAAATTAATGTAATTGCGAAGATTACACCCAATAATGATACTCAGAAGGCGAATTTCATCCCATCATTGTAGTAACTCCACGCAAATTACAAAGAAATGTAGTAATACCTCGGCTCGACGACGAGGCGTCATCCCATAGGTAGTGCTGAATCATCCGCGGATACCAAAGAATAAAGGGTGACAAGTAAAAGAAGGCAACGAAATTAAGTTAATTCAACGGAAAAGGCATTAATAAAAAAAAAAAGATGGATACCGTGCCAAATGAACCTTATCATGACGGGAATACAACATATACCCTCGCGGTCGTGAACCCTGGTGGAATGTAAAATGCTACTTCTCTGCATTTAATTAGGTAAGAATTATCTGATACATTCTATTACGAACTTTCTGCAGCACACGCCTACCTCCAACGAAAGAGGAAATAGGAAAGTTAAATATATTATATAATATAAGATACATATAATATAATAATAATATATAATAATAGATAAATAAGAAATAATTATAATATATAATATGATAATATAATAGATAATAAATAATAAAATAAATATAAAATAATAGATATTATAGCATGAATAATTAATATTATAAGTATAGAATGCTGATATATCTATATAAATATATCTATTAATATAATATATATATAGTATAATATATATATTATATATTATAAATGTTATAATATAAGTATAAATTATAATATAAAATTTATATATATATATATATTAATATAGATGTAAATTAAGTTATAAGATTATATATATAAGTAGAAATGAAATAATATATAAATAAAAATATATAAATTCAATATAAATAAATATAATATTTAATTATAGATAAAAAATTTATATTATGAAATAAATACACTAAAATAAAGAGTGTAAAATAATATTATATAAAATATAATATTAATAGCTTATATAATAATGTAAAACTGAAAAAATGGTAAATAAAATTTATAGACTATTAAAAAATTACTATATAATAATATTTTATTATTTAAAAAAATATCATAAAATATATA
>JABUQX010025623.1:22500-35000 GCA_015478945.1 Trachelipus rathkii
TAACACATTTACTCCCAAACTTGGGCAAAAGAAAGGAAAATAAAAAAGAAAGAATATTTCAGGATAATATATATATAATTAATAATATATTTATATATAAAATAATATATATATAATATAATATATATATATATATATTATATATATAAATAATATATTAATATTATATATATATATAAATATATATATATATATATATATATATATATAATAATATATATATAATAATAATATATTTTTGGTAATCATTTTTTTATAATAATTAATATAATAGTATATATATATTATATATAATATATATAATATTATATATATAATAATATATATATAAATATATAATATATATATATAATAATATAATATATTTATATAATATAATATATATAATATATATATATATATAATATAATATATATATAATATATATATATATATATATATATATATATAATAATATATATATTATATATATAATATATTAATATATATCTATTCTGTAATGAAAAATTAAAAATACATTTTATGATCCGAGAGAAGAAATCATAAAGAAATAGATTTTATTTCTATTTTAACTAAAATTTGGTGGTTATAAGTTATTATGTACTTTTTATGTCTGTTTTAAATGAATTTTTTTTTTTTTTCATTTTCAAAATTATTTTATCTTGTGGTTAAATTATTTTTCATTAGGTATTTAATGAGTTAAATGAAAACCTAATATAAACAATAAAATAGGGTAGATGTACAGCAGGTTGGCGACAATGCAATGAACCGCTCGCGAAGCGTCGCTTCAATGCGAGCTGAGCACGAGTGCATCCGTCAACAGATTACTCGCAAGATATATAATAATATAATTAATAATTAATAATAAAATAATAATAATAATAATAATAATAATAATAATAATAATAATAATAATAATAATAATAATAATAATAATAATAATAACAATCTTTGCTATGCGACGTACTCTTTTTCATAACTCCTTCAGCAGACGAGATTGTACGATGTAATATGGATGCTGTGATTTCAAGCGTATTATGTGTGGGAAATCCGCATCTCGGTTCTAGTTGTTCGTTCTTATTGAATTCCTGCTACACCTGATATGTGGAATTCTCAACTTCTAAATTGTCTCAAATTTTGAATTATATCCCCTTTAAAAAACCTTTGCAGCATGATAGATGCTGTGACATCGAGATAACTATGTTGGTAGAGAGAAACTATCCTTGATCGATCTATGCCCTATTGCTAACCAGGTGTAGACCTGTTCAGTAGAATTTTTAACTTTGTTTTGTCTTAAATCTTTTGTTTTAAATTCTTATTTGATATACTACCTATTTATTTCCAGCTACACCTGTTCTGTGGAATTATCAACTTTTGCAATGTCTCAAATACAAGCGAATTATATATCAAGATGGGCTACCTATTTATTAACAGCTACACCCGTTCTGTGAAATTCTCATCCTATTGATTGTCTCAATTTTTTTTTATTATATCTTCTTTACGACGTCCTCGCAGTGAGATGATTACCAGCTACCTCTGTTCTTCGGAATTCTCTACTCTTGTATTTTTTGTTCATCTCCGAGAAATTTTTACAATAGTAGTAAAAATAAGTGATTTGTTTTTTTTTCACCACTTTTTGAATAGATCTCAGCTTGAGTGTCAGTAACAATATATATATATATATATATCATATATATATATAATAAATATATAATATATATATAATATATATATATAAATATAACATATAAAATACATATTAACATATCTAATAAAAATATATAATTATATATCAATAATGTATGCATGTAATCATATCAAATATAATATATTAAATAAAATATATACATATTATATATATATATATATATTATATACATATATATATATATTATATATATATATAATAATAATAATATGTATATATAAATATTATAATATAATATATATATATAATACTATATATTATGTATATATATACATTATATATATATATATATATATCAAAAATGTATGCATGTAAAATATCCAAATACACATACAAATCATATATATAATATATATTAATTATTATAATATACATATAAATAAATATAATTATATATATATATATATATAAAATATATTATAATATATATATATAATATATATAATATATATAATCAATGTTTTTTGTTTGTGTTTTGTTTTGTTGTGTTGTTAGGAATTTAGTTATTATATTCTTATGTATATTAATGAGGGGGGCAGTATTATAGATTATAGCAGTTCGGATGATATATTAGACAAAATAATATTCATAATGGCATGAGTTAGTGTAGGGTTTATAGGTTGTGTATTTATATAGTAGTATTTTATAGGAGTAGGTTATTAAGGGGGAGGTAGGGTAGTGAGAGTATATATTGAGTACTAGTGATAGTATTAGCCGTGTTATATTGTATGTATATATATGATTAGTATATATTTATTATGGGAGGTAGTGACGGATATATCATATGGAGAAGAGGAAAATTGGTATGGATAGGAGCTTATATAATGAGTAGGTATTATTATATTATATTGAACTATGTGGGTATGTATATATTCTGAGATTATATATGTTTGTTTTTACCACCCTATGGTAGGTATTTTATTAGTTTTTATTTTACTTTTATTGTTACTATATATATATATTATATTATTATAAATATATTATATATATATGATTTTATATATATGCAAATTTCACTTATGGTCCTCTATGAATCTCTCTTCGATTTTATAGAAAGGTAAGGGATATAGATTTATAGATTTATAGATTATAATTCTTTGATACCCTTTATAGTATTTAATGAATATTTAATTATATAAATATAATATATAGTAAATATATTATTATTATATATATATATAAATTGTGTATATATAAAAAAATTACTAACTATATATATATAAGAATTATATATATGATTAATTATTTATATAATATTATATATAATAATCACCACTCCTGCCTAGAAATTATCGGATCAAACGGAACATCGCAGCGCGGGATATTAATTCTACATCTAGTTTGGATGCAGATCTTCAATATGGTTTGTAATCTAGATTATATTTTAAAAATTGGAGATTTTAATATTAGATTATATATTATTTATTATTATTATATATTAATGTTGATTATTGATTTTAATAAAATCAAGTAAAAAACTAATGGATATTATATATTATTATTTCATTATTATTGGATTCAATTATTTATTTCATTTAAAACATGTATATTATTTTTTCATTTAATTCTTCATCAATTATTATTATTATTTATTATTATTATGATATTGATATTATTGATTGTAAATTTTATATTGTGATGTATATTATTTTTATTATTATTATACTTTTATTGTTATTATTATTATAATTATTATATTATTGTTTTAATATTGATTATTATTTATTAATATTATTCTTTCTCTCTTCTATCTGTTCTTTCTTTCTTTTTTATTTTTCTTATTTTTTATTTCGTCCCTTCTTCTTCTTCTGCTACTGTGCTTTCCGTTTGCTTGTCGTTTCTTTCTTCTTCCTCGATCTTATTTTTATATGTACTTTGAGTATGATAATTATTCATATTATTATTATATTAATTAATTATTAATTATTAATATTTAATTATATTTATGTTAAAATATAATTCTATTATTGTATTATATTATGATTAATATTATATATATTTTTATTATTATTATTTTTTATTAATTTTATTATTATTATTATATGTTATTATTATTGATGAGAGATTAGTAAGAAGGGATATTCGTGAAATTTGTGACATTATTATTATTATATTATTATCTTATTATATTAGATTATTATCTATTATATTAAATTATTATATTCATATGTATAAGATATTTAAATTTCTTTTCGTGTCCAAAATTGATTTGAATTGATATGTTATGAAATGATGTCGAGAAAAAACCCATCTAGAAGAAACGATAGAGAGAAACTGAAGAGCATAATTTGGATATGTTTATGTTCGATGCGTCATATCTTCTTGGGTGTGTTGCGTTTCTCTAAACCTAATTTCAATTATGATGATAGTTCGTACCTAGTGGTTAATCCTATTCCATATCATAGTATGAGGACAGATATTATACGTTTATTTGTAGTGAGTGGTTAGGTGGAGAGGAGAGGGGTGAGGAGTAGTTAGGAGTGTAGACAAGTGCCTGAGTTTAACTATTTATAATATATATGGTTGTGTTTGTCTATTATTGTTTTTTGTATTTTAGAGCGGTGTTAATATGGGTTTTAGTGTAGTGTATATATATACTATATATATTATTGTATGAATTATTATTGAATATATGACTTCATTTCCAGTTGCGACCATGTGAAAAACAAATTTTGCTCATTCTATATCTTATGTCTAGTCATTTCTTTCTCTCCTCATATAAACACCAATAAATCAAATTCTCTAATATATATATATCAAGTATACGAGAGAGATGAGAAGTATCAACATCTCTCACTATGTAAATAGATGTCGACTTACACCTTTTCCTAAAGATGGCGTATTCGTGGTGTTATCAGTCCCGGGCCATGCCTACATTTGGTGTCCTCTCACTATCTATGGAGATATATATCATCACTGATTAGGGGCATACTATATGAGGGTATAATAATCAATATATATATATATATATATATATCGGTTTTTAGTAAATAATATATAATATATATAGGGAGAGAGTTTATAGGTAGTAGTAGTATTAGTATATATATAATATATATATATATAGTAATATATAGTGGCTAAATATTATGTGGTCTAGTGAGTATAGTATAGGCTTTGGCTTCTATTATTATATATATATAGTGTTTGTGTTTTTTAGGCTTTGTTTAACTACAGTATATTAATATATATATATAATAATAATATTATATATATATATACTATTATTATGTATATATATTACTATATATATATATAGTATATATATATAATTCAGAGGCGACCCTAATCTTTGTCTGCTGTTCGTGTTAGCGCGAGTTATCATTATAGAAACTATCTATTTTGCATCATCTACTAATTGTTACAAAAATTCTCCTTTATTTTTTGGTCGAAAATTGGTCAAGATTATGAAAAAATATTACACTGATCAAAATAGAAGATTATGTAAAATTGAAAACAAAAGTTATAAATTTGAAATTTTCCAATCAATTAAAAAAGGTGAATCTTCGTGCTCGAATAAATAAGGGAAGAGGTGTGTGTGTGTGTGATATTAGAGTATAAAATTGTTTAATGTATTGATACTCTTAGTAGCATTTTGATGCTGTCCAAAGGCAGAAATTCCATTCTCTTTAATGTATAATAAGGTGAACTAATTTAAGTTTATTGAACATATATATATATATATATATATATTATAATTATATATATATATATATATATATAGTATATTGTATAATATTTATATTATTAGTTATTATTATATATATAGTTAATAGAGAAGAGAGAAGAGGAAGAGAGAGAAGCGAGAGAGAGAGAGAGATTGGACATATTAAAAACACTCCAAATTTTTACTTATATATACATATTATAATATGAGTAATATAATATATTATATAATAATATATATATATATATATATATTATATATATATAATAATAATACTATATATTCCGTGTTAGAGAGTGAATATAATACCTACTCACACTTTACTATAGTACAGGCTTATAATACTATATAAAGTATAATAGTTTAGTATATAATATATTAAGTATTATATATAGAATATGTATGTAGCCAAGTATTATAATATTACAGTATTGAGTATTACCGTGAGAACCTATTTTAGGTACGCCGTATATACTCTACATGCTATCATCTCATACAATTATTTAATTACTCGCTATATTGAGTGGTAGCCGTGTTATATATACATATAATATATATTATAAATATAGTTATATATTATATAATTATATTATGATTAGTTGAATTAAATTTTAATATATATATCTTATAAATATTAAAATAAATATATATATATATATATTATAGTTTTGTGTTGTGGTGTTCCTTTTGAAATATGATAATGTGGAATCCGCTCTATGAATATCATGAGGCATTATTTGTCAAGTCTAACATTAATTATTTTGTTGACTTTAACGCATTAAAAATAAAAAAGTGTTTCTGTGGTTTAAAGACGAAAATAGGCCCGTCTACCGGTTGTTTGATTCGCTTTTCATTTGATCAATATTAGCTTATCAAGATATTTTAATCATGGCGTGTTACTTAAAAATCTTTTACTATAAGAGATTATTTTCGCACACACACAATCCACACTCAGCACACACAACACACACATATTATATATATATATTGATGATATATATATTAAGAAAATATATAATATATATTATAATATTAAGTATATATTATGTATATATATAGTATATATTATTACATTACAGTACATTATATATTATAATATTATTATATATATATATATAAGTATAATTGTATATTATATTATATGATTATATATGATATAATAATATATATATGTATATATAATAATATATTATATTTATATATAATTATAGATATATATTATAATATATATTATATATAAATATAGAAATTATATTATTATATAATAATATATATATATATTATATATATATATAGGAGTATATATAGTAATATGTATAAGCTCAAGAACAAAATGAGCGCATTCACATAAAAATTTAGAGATTGAGTCTGGCCAAGTCTGCATAGATTTGAGAAGAACATATTAAACAACGGTACAAACATAAAATTTAACAACCAAAACAGTACACAGTGTGCCCAATTCTGCGAGATCTGTACCAAACGAGAGTTCAGCTCCGAAACCGGCTAAGTAGATCATCCATGTGTTCATGTTTCGATCGACAGTTCGATAGAGCCACGTGAATGGAATGACTGCTACACGGCAGCCACTAAATATTGCCACTGGTTATCTTCTCACCAAAGATGTATTAAGTTGATTGATTGCAGTTTTCATAGGCCTGTAATTCACTTTTGACTGATGCGGTCGTAATTTGCACTACATTTACCAGACGAACGTCAGCGAGTTTGGAAACGTTTAAGAGAGCTCTTTACCACTTGCAATAATCCTGCAAGGATCCCCTTCGGAGGCCGCTCTGCTACGGTGCGTGCTGTAATAAGTTTGATAGTCAGCACAGAGTTTCACAGGGAGACTTTAACGGCAGAAAGGTTGATAGACAATATTCTTCAGGAATATATAGTTCCTTTGGCTCCTTTTATTGGCTAGACATTCTTATTACCCCACAATAAGGCCAGAGAGCTCACTACAGCGATCCCCAACCTAAAAGAGGTGGGAATTCACCCCATGTCGGTTCCTGCTAGAACTCAGGACTTTAACCCCATAGAGCATGTTTAGGATATATTAGGGAGGTATGGCACATGCTCGGTCGACACTCAGGGAGATGTAGGGCGCACTAACAAAGGAGTAGAACAATATCCTGCAAGACTTCATCTTCTAGAAAAATGCCAAAATGATTGGAGAAAGTACGGATGGACAGAGAAGGTACTGCACACTTTTAATATTGTGGCTTTGGTTACTTTCTGATTTTATTATTTCTTGAAGTCTCTTAATGTTACATTGGTACTAGCCCAAATTTTCGATAGGGAAAAGGTTCGGCACAACATCAGAAATCCTGTTTATGGGTGGTGTGTTTTGGTCTGGCGGGTTATTTGTATCTATTTTTTTAGTGTGGTTTGCTTTTTCCGCAGTAGGCATGGCTTATTGTTATCTCGTTTTTGTTTGGCTTTTTCTTGTGTTGTTTTTGTTGTTGTATGCTGATGGTTTTGTTTTGTGTGGGTCGTTTTTTGGTTGTTTTGTTTTAGCCCTTTGGTTTGTTGTCCTTGGTAGTGTGTGTTTAGTGCTGGTTTTGCTTTTTGTTCGTTTGTGGGTTTTTGGTTTTTTTTTTGGGTGGTTGTGTTGTTCGGTGTTTCTTGGTGTGATTGGTGTGGTGCTGTTTGTGTGTGTGGGTACTCCGCAGGCGTTTAGGTTAGGTTAGGTTAGAATTTAGCTAATAAGTAATTAGGTAATTAGGTAATTAAGAAGTTTTGTTTTATTCGTTACAGAAACTCTAAATAGCCAATTTTTTTTTTACAAATCTGTAAATAAGTAGAAATGTTTCACTGTTAGACCAAATAGTACTAGCTTCGTTACATTACACCGTGAATTTTTCAATCTTTGCGATTTTCATCATAACTCATCCTCTTTCTCCCAATTTTCTTTTCTAATGCCATCTGCATAGACACACCATCGGAGGTCAAATATTTTCTACTGAAATATATATATATATATATATTATTTATGGTTTTATACCAATAGTATATTATAATAATTTAAGTATACTGTATAGGCTCTATTATTAACATATATTTCCAATGCAACTAACGTTATAGTGTCTATTTTGCCATTAACGGAAGGTGGTGTTTTTTTTTCTGAAATTAATATAGTATATATATATATTATTATTAATTATTATAATATAGTAGTAATATTTATGTAAATAGATGATTAATATTATATTATTATAGTACTATATATAATGCATATATATATATGAATATATATAATGATATATAGTATATATAAATCTTATATATTATATTATATATAAAATATATGAGATATAAAATTATAAGATTATTAATATAAATATTAAGTATAATTGATATTAAAATATATACATATATTATTATTATATATAAGTTATGATTAGTTATATATTTATAGATATATATATATATAGTATGTATATTATTGTTAAAATTTATAATTAATATATAATATATATGATTATATATACGTATATATATTATTATATAACTATTTAATATATTATATATATATATATATGATAATATATATTATAGGAAAATCATATATTACCAGAAGCTATCATTATTTTTTATGTCTTACCGGAGAGTCGGAAAACCTCCGTCTTCCATTTTCCGGATATCGCTTCTTTAGAATATCAAAGATTTATGTTTTAGTAGGTAAGCTTTTAATATATATATATATATACTATATTTATATATATAGTTATAGTAGTATACGTAATAATATATATATATAATATAATATAATAATAATAAGCTTATTAGTGATAGTATTAATAGTTATAAGTTATATCTCAGAGTGATGCAAGCAAAAAAAAAGTCCCGCCAACATAGGAATTTACTTATTACGATAGTAAGTACCAATTTATATGAACAGTTTATATATACTATATCATTATTTAATATAATTATATATTTTAATATTTTTTATATTTTAGATATATATTATATTATATTATATATAGTATATAATAAAAGATCACAACAACACAGGAAAATTAGCTAAAATTTATTAAAAATTGGTTTCCTTAGGATTATTGTCAAATTTTATTTATTTTTACTCTTACCTTATATATAATTATAGTATTATATATATTATATAATATTATAATTATATAATTATATATATAATATTTTATAATTATATAATATATATATTATATAATTAGTCTGCTTCCAGTTTCACCACTACTCAACAGCAAGTGCATAGCCCTATTCTAAGGAGGGGTTCACGCCCCAAAGTCAACAGCCTTAAGCCGTAAAATTGGGCCAGTTGATCACAGATTAATGCTTTGAAGTGGAGAAATTAAATTCAGGTGCAAGGAAACACAGAGGATGGGAAGAGAATTCCCACAAAAGTAGGTGCAGGAAAAAAGAAGGCAACCGCAGCGAAATAGCTGATTACCAATATCAACAAAAACTCATGTGCAGGCAAAGCACACCTAGTACTACGAGGGCGACGTAAGGTGGTGGTACGCCAGTGATAGGTTAACTCGAGCACCTGCCGCTGCGGTACTATAGAAAAGAATAAAGCAAAACATTCGCGCCCGCAAAGATAGATGTCAAGTGAAACTGAAGTGTGCAAAACAGTTTATAACTTTTGCCTTGTACTCGACCTATTATAAAGCCGGGGAAACCAGGCTTCCCCAAATATGAGACATACTCCATCACAAGGGGCGAGAGGCCCTTGTATTAGCTGGAGAGACGGGTGGTGTAAAAGAAAAAAAAGTCTCGCAGCCTTAAACGAATCTAAGTTTCTTGGAGCGCCCAGCACCGTTGTGATGGGAGTATATCAGACATATTTTTGTGATGTAATGTTCAAGATTTTATATTGTCTAACAGGAGAGACCTAGAACGTAGAAAGAGAATGAAAAGTTAGAAGTGTCTTAGAGAGGGAGCTTTGTAGAAGTTATTTTTTTTAAATGAATTTAAATCACAAATAAATAACACACACCGACCTCCGGAAATTTCTATCCAGACAGCGAGAATAGAATCGATAAGATTAAGACGAGAGACATTTGAAATTATTTGAAGAATGAAGGATCGAGTCATCGGCATTTGTTTTATAGATAGAGTAAGGTAAAGATGATAATGAAAAGTATGAATTATTCCTTTGTAATTAATATTAATATGTGAAGAACAACACCTATGCAGAAAGGAAAAAGTCGCCCGTCAACAACAACCGATATTGAGCTATTTGAAAGAAACCTAGAAACAATAGTAAGCAAAGAGAATGAGAAACCCCAAAAGAAGGGTAGCTTTGAGAGCAGTGACCGTTTGCCATATTAGATAACCCGTGTCAATGCTTGGATTTCAAGCGCACACTGTACGCAAGTTCCCCCTCCCCTCCCCGGTTCTGGTTCCCGTAGTTTCCTAAGAGCTGAAAACCATAAATCAGTAAGATCGGAAAGTATATCGCCATTAGACCTTGAGCGCCGAAAGCATACTGGTCGATCGTAAGATTAGGAAGAGATCCAGACAATCTAAGATTAGAGTTAGAAGGGTCAAGATTAGATAGAATACAAGTAATAGCCTAAGGCGAAGTTTTAAAAGGATCATGTCTTCTTTTTCGAAACCAGGTGGACAGTCTGTGCTCCAACACTGATTGGAAAGTGTATAGTATTTGGAGCACATAGAGAATATAGTGAATGAGGAGGGCAGCACAAAGCAACTCGCCCAAACTCGAGGAGGAAATGCCGTCCGTGGCACCTTGCTTCTTAGTTCATATACTTTCAGGATTACGCAACTGACGCGATACAAGATGTAATTAAAGCAAAAGGCATGGACCCTAAGGAGAATCGAAGATAGGAATGCCAGAATCGTCCAGGTTGAGTTAGTAGAAAATAGAAGCCGAAGAGATTGCCTTTATGGATGTATTACGACAGAAACCCACAGATCGAATAAGCGGGAAAGGCGATTACAGAATTTGGTAGAAGATTTTTTGGCAAAAGCCAAGAAAGATTTGTCATAGGAAACCATAGAGTTATCCGCACTTTCGTTGATGAAAGCCCCTTTGCCTCGTTCGAAGAGTATCCTGAAACGATTTCTAGCGAATGAAAATTAAGCAAAGTGAATAGTAGAAACGAGAATTTTCAACATTCTCGATACGCACTGTCTCGATTTCCCTGATGGCCGAGAACAAACACTATCGAAACATGGATTATGAGAGAGAATGATTAGTACGAAGAGAATAAACTGCTCATCCATCAACTGATTACAGCTCCCACCTATCAATAGCAAGCAAATCGAAGCGTCACCAGCAGACAAAGCAGGTCATCCAATTAAGTTAATGTCGAGAAGCAACCAAGGGCCCTCTCAAATCGACCCGATCAAAGTGCCAGAAAAAGAGCATAGGGCATTTGTATTAAAGAGAAAGTATTAAAATTAAGGAATTAAATTTTATAGAGCAATTAGTAACGGAAGGTTTGTAATTATAGAGAGAAGGGACTAGTGTCAAAACATAATCAAGTGTGTCAATGAATTGATGGACGATCCGGAATGTGTGTGGGTTCTTTAATTAGGTGCTCCATATCGTTGAGAGTGCTAAATGATTCGGCCTTCTCCCCACCTAAATCAGTATGAGAGGAACCCATACATTCAGTGTTGTGTTACATTGAAATCCCCACTAAATAAACCCCTCAGTTATTTGGATGAGAAGATAAACAGTCCCTCGTGAGAAGTAGTAAGGATATTCAAAAAAAGGCTTGAAAATCTGTTCTATTAGGAGAACAGTAGCAGAATATCAATACATTCGGGCTGCTAGGGCTTAGCCACAGTTATCATTGTAGAGTCGATCGATCTTCTTCAAATTTCATAAAGTTCAGATAAAATTCTTCTTACTTTTTTTTTTTTTTTTTTTGCAAAAATTGGTCATATTGAAGAAAAAATTACATAATACAACTATAAAAGATATTTAAAAATTTAAACAAAAAAGTGTAAGAATAATTGCGCCATTGATTAATGCTATTTTTCAATCGATTATAAAACGTGGTAGGTCCGCTTCTGCAAAAGACGAGCGGACAGAAAATTTAAAAACAGTTTACAAATAATAATATTTTAACAAACAATATTTAATAAAATAAATAAAATAATAAAGATATT
>JABUQX010025623.1:40000-42500 GCA_015478945.1 Trachelipus rathkii
ATCAGAAGGCATTGAATTGAAGTTCTGGGTGTTCACTCCGGGTTCACCATTATATTTTAGGGCTATTACTTGCTAGATTGGTGGCTCTTTTGTGAGCAGCACCCTATACTAAGATGATGGTTTTTAAGATCATATTTGACATGCGTGTATTTATTTTAAATAGTAAATTTAATTAAAAGTAAAGTAATAGTCTTCTGTTGAGAATCTCTCTGTAGTGCGAATTGCAAGTCGCAGGCTTTTCCAGTGCGTTTTTTCGAACTTGCCTATGACTCTTTCATACAGTGCGAAAATTTGTGATCGAAATTCAAGTCGCAGCTTTTTCCTTGAAGTTTATCGCTCTTGCCGGGAGGATTTCAAGAGGGAGTATCTTGAGTGAGATTTTCTTCTGATTCTTAATAATTGCTTTAATCTGACTCTATCTGACTGAAGAGTATCTCAAAAGGACGAGTTTATATATTGTTCATTTCGACTTATGCTAAAATTTTGCTCCCGCAAATCTTAGCATATGTATACTAATCAATTAAAATTTTTTTTTTTTACAATGTTTTAATGGGGTTCTAGCATATATATAATATATATATATATATATATATATATATATTATATATATATATATATATATTAATATATATATATCTATATATATACTATATATATATATATATATATATGGTGAGTCAGGGGAAAATAGTTTAAGAAATTGCTATAGAAAAGATAATTATATGGCAGGAGTCTATTATTTGAGTAGTTTCGTATCTATAGGGTCTTGATTTATTTTGTTGAACATTATGTAAAACTATAGGATGATGAATGTGTAATGTTCACAATGATTTGCTTTTAAAAATTGATCATAATCTCATTATATTTTGCAACTTGTACATTAGAGTGTCTTTCCTTGAGTCGTTTCATTCTTTAATATAGTAATAACTTTTAATACTTTTAATACTTTAAATACATTCAAAATGCGTGAGCAATATCTATTTCATCCGTTGCATTCGACTTTTTTGTTAAACATTCGTTTGCGATTATCCTTGACCATATCTAATTGAAGTAATGTCAATAGACGCGTGGCGTCTATTAAATGAGGCCACTTACGAAGAAACTTAGGAAATTTCCCTGCCGTTACGTGTGATGTCGATAAATAAATAAGGACATTGTTTTCTAAAAGAATTTCCATTATAAAATTTATAAGACAGACTTTCCTGCAAATAATCAATAATTTAAATAAAAATTAGGTTTACACAATTTTTTCAGGGGGGGGGGGGTTGAAAATGTAGATTAAATTGGGGAATCTTGAGATTTTGGAGAGCTATTTTTTTTGGGGGGGTTGGGGGTTCCTTTTGAATATAATTATAAATGGGGAGTCTGATATTTTGCAGAGGTAAATATTGCGACCTAACTCAATAAGTCTAAGGAATTTAAATGGCAGTCTGATAGGTAAAGAATACTGCTAAAAAACGTCCTAATCAATAATGAGAAAAATGTCACAATCAATTTTTTTAATTGTTTTCATAGTAGAAATTGCTGAAGCTAATTCCTTATAGGTAATAATCGTCTATTGAAGGGCAAATGGTCACAAGCGACAGCTTAGGTGAAATTAGATTTTCGGTTCTACTAAAACATAGATTTTTTTAAGTTGAATCGAATGATATATGCTCAGCTTTCTACGACGAATTTTTTTGGCCCTTAAATCAACCAGAAAAGAGGAAAGTAAACGAAATATTTTTTTTTACTAAACAACCTTTTTAAACGTAATCTTAAATTAATGTTTAATTATCAAATATACTGTATTAGAAATAAGGATAAAGTAAAAATGCAAAACAAAACTTGCAAATTGAAATAACAGTTGGACTGTTACGTACAAAAGATATTTCAAAAATTTCAATTATTACTGAAAATTATTACTAATTATATAATAATTACTAAATTATCGTTTATGATCTTTTGCCTTTCAAGCAAATAATATATATATATATATATATATTATATATATATATATATATTATATTATATATATATATATATATAATATATATATGTTAAATGTCCTAAATGGATAAATAAGAAATGCATTTATGTATCCGTCGGGAAAAAATCAGAAATAAGAGATTTTATTTATTTTAAACTAAAATTTGTGAAGTTTCATAATGTTGACTTTGTTTACTTTTTATTATCTGTCTTAAATGAGATTTTCAATTTCAATATTATTTTATCTTGTAGTTAAATTATTTTTTATTAGGTATTTATTGAGTTAACAAAAACTTAAACTAAACGAATACCATATGGGTACATGCACAGAGGACTGCCATGCATTCATGGCAGACCGCCTGCTGAAATGCTCGCTAAAAATGCGCTCTACGCTCGAGCGGTGCCGTGTAACAACCTACTCGCGCGCAGCACGGGTAAGTTGAATATATATATATATATATTATATATATATATATATAATTATATTATATAATATATTTATATAATATATATATATATATATTATATAATA
>JABUQX010025623.1:52500-60000 GCA_015478945.1 Trachelipus rathkii
AGCTGAAAGAACTCTTATTTAATTCATACATTTATTTTTTTATAAATAAGATGAATATATATATAATAATTATATATTTAATTTAATATATATTATATATTACAATATTATATATTATATATATAATTATTTAATATATATATATATATATATTAATATATATATAATTATCTAAATATATTAATATATTATTAATATATTAAAATATAATATATAATATTATATTATATATATTATATATAGATAATATAATAATATAATAATTAAATAATAAAAAGAACATTTAATGGAAGGTAAAGACATTTACTGCCTTCTCTTCCAAGATTGACCACCTTTCTCATTGTTCAAATGAGGACAATCATACCCGGCGCTTTACGACTGAGCTATCCTTCAACCCAAGTAAGAGGAATTCAAAAGTAGCTATAGAAATCCTCTGAGAAGGCAGTAATTTTTTACCTTCCCATTATTGTTCTTTCTTATTAAACATCTTTAATATAATTGCGATTCTTAATGCAATTTTAACTATTACAATTATAAAAGAACGAGGGGATAGGACAGGCTGGCCCTGGTGATGTCGCCTTGAAGGGAGTTCGGTTGCTTTATAGCTGTTCTTGAATCTAACTTTTTTGGGTTCGGGAGATATGAATCAGTCGTAAAAATGGCGGTGTATTGTCTTCATTCGCACATGGCGGTTGGATTCAATCCGGAGAAGGCAGTAATTCCTTACCTTCTCATTAAATGTTCTTTCTTTAATAACATTTATTCACATTGCGATTTTATAATCAAAATATTAACATTATATAATATATATATATATTATATATACGTATTACCTATATATATTCATATATAATCCCTAATATATTATATAACTATAATTACCTATAATAGAATATATTAGATTCCTAAGTGAGGATTTATATTAACTATTATTCATATAACAAGACAAAACTAAAAGTCAGAACGATGAAATATACTACGTTTATGGCGAAAATGTTAATCATTATACAATTTATCTAGATATGATCAGACTAGTATAATTCAATATTTTCTCAGGTAAAAAATAATATTATTTACACAATACGTAATGTAGATTTACTTTATAATTAAACATATATTATCGAGTATTCAACGTACTCATCCTCCTTATATACTATCTTATTCTAAATTAATATCATTAGATAATAGTATAAGTTATATATTAATTAGTATTAATAATATATCTACGGGTATAATATTATCTCTACCTATATATAGTATATACTATATACTATACTAATATATATTCATTCATATATATATATAATAGATATATCTTCATATATATCTATCTCTTATATCTATATGTACTCTATATTATTATCTATATATATATTATTGACAATTATTTTACGTATTTGTAAGCATATATTCCTTTTATATAAATATGATCTGTATATTATATTAAAATTACTAATATATTATACTATACTACATTATAATATATTATTCTCTATCTTTAATATGTATATATATATATATACTCTATATAGTCAATCTTTATCTCTATACTTAATATCTATATATATATCATATATATATGTTCAAACACTGGATGTGTGCAAAAATATGTGTGTGTTTGCCGACCTATGTAATATATTTTCGTTTATCGAAGCTTCTGTCTTTCTCTTGTCGTCTTTTGTTCATTCAATACTTTTTTTTTTTCCTTAAATTTCGAGTGACAATAAAATAAAACCGGTTTTATATATTTTGTTTCAAATTTAATTTTTTTTTTTTTTTTGGTTTTAAATTTTTTTTATTTATATTAATTTGTTTTTTATTTTGATTTATTAAGTATTTTTGATTTTTTTTTTTTTTTTTTTTTTTTAGCGCAATAAAAAATCTATTAACAATGTCAAATAGAAGAATGGTTTTTCTATTATCCCACAATCCACCTACGAACTGCTAACCACCCACACATTTTATACTTATATAAAAATAATACACCCACACATTTCCTATTTCTTATATTATTTTATAGAATACGCCCACGCCTTTCAAAAAACCTTCCTGGAAATCAATGTGTGAAATAAAATTATGTTTTATTTCGAAAAAAAAAAAAAAAATACACACAAAAATAAAAATAAAAATAAAATCACCCGTTAAATAAGACAATAAATTCTTTTGGAAACTAATTCATCTTTACAATTTTGTTATAAAAAGAATAAAAAAAATGAAAAGTTTGTTATGGAAAATAATAATAATAATAATAATAATAAAATATAATAATAATAATAATAAAAAATAATAATAAAATATATATAATAATAATTAATAATAATATAAATGAATATGATAATGAATAATGATTAATAATATAATAATAATAATTATAATCAATGAATAAAATATAATATATAATAATAATAATAATAATAATAAATAATGATGATAAAATATAATAATAATATAATAAAAAATAAATAATAATAATAATAATTAATAATAATAATAATAATAATAATAATAATAATAATAATAATAATAATAATAATAATAATAATAATAATATATAATAAATAATAATGAATAATATATCAATAATATTACATAATTATTAATAACTAAATAACTCAATAAAGATTAACTATATTCATCATAATTAATATCGAATAATAATAATACATATTTTATGAATACATATATGAATCGAGGAATTTACTAGTAAATTGGAATAATAATAAATAACATCGTAAGAATAATATAATAATCAATTAATATAATTAAATATATATTAATAATAATAAAATAATCAATCATAAATAATATAATAATAATAATCGATGAAAAATTGACATTTGAATAGAATTTGAATAGATTATGATTGATGATGATGATGTGATTGATGAGATGAAATGATAGATTGATGATTTGATAGATACATAATTATAATGATAGATGATTAAATAATATAAATAATAAATAATAATAATAATTATATTTATAAATTAAATATTATAATTAATAATTATAATTAATAATTAAATAATAAACTATTAATAATAATAATATATAATTATAATAATAAATATAAATAATAATAATATAATAGTAATTATTATTAATTTGATTATATGCTATAATATCATAATGTTTAATAACTTGAAATAATAATTGAATGTTAACTGGGCATCGGATTGAGTAAGGTAGTATATGATTTGTATAGTTGGGTGGATATAGTGGTTGCTGGGCATGTAGCAGATGCCGAGGTGAGGTTTGGAATTGAAATGATTGTGAGGGTGCATGTTGCAAAAAAGTTATATATTTAGCTCAATTTTGAAGCTGAAAAATTTTGTAAAATAAAATTTTACTATTTAAAGATCAAATGTGATTATTTTTTGTTATAGTAACGGTACAACACCATCTCAACCTTCAAGGAAAGAGCCCATTTTAAGAGCCGGGGGAAAATATCCAAACAAACGCTCAGATAACGAGAACATAGGTCATATTTACTAAATTTTAATTATATAAATAAATATATTACGACTCTACCTAAAATTGGAGATGAAGAGAAAAGGATGTCTCTACATTCAATTCAATGTTTTGAACTAGAATCTATTAATATTTTCCTTCTAGCAACAAAAAAAAAATTGTAAACAAGTTTATTAATTTATAATTATTAATCTTTATTTACAACTCTTAATTTTAAATAAATCAAATTAATCTCACATAATAATTATCTGAATAATATTGTTTTATGCCTCACAAAATATAATTAAATCAACTTTTTAAGTGGAGGCTAATAATTCCTGCCATCAATTTTCACAACTTAATAATAATAATAATAATATCCCCATTTAATAAACTAAAAGATTCGTAAATTATAAAGCGTTTTTTATTTTGAGGTTCGATACACGCTAGGGGTCTCGTATTTGCAACATTGGAGTGAAAGAAACATACAGCATTAATGCGCATGCGTTATTTAATAATAATTTTTAGGGAAATATTCATTTTTAATACATCTCTGGATTGGGATTATATAACTACCTTTATCCTACTTTTAACAAAAACTCAACGGATTTCTAACTCTAACCTATGAACCTATACCATAACTTTATCTTGTATAGGCAATTCAGACCTTAACCTCGTGAAACTGTTCTTAAAGTCTCTCAGTAAATTTAATTAACTCCTGGAACCCAGCATAACATTATCATTTCTAAAACACTTTTGGATGCTGTGAAACACATTTCTCTTATAAGATTAAACGACTAAGATAACTCGGTACAATTTGATTGATAATATAAAATCAATTCCAATAATAGGAAATAATGAAATTATATTACATTTCTTAAAGTTTTTAATTTTATAATAATATAGAATCATCGTTTAGTCTATCTTAAAATGTTTAAAATTTCTACCTAGTGAAAAATAAATAAAACTATTACAATTTAATGTTAGTATTTCCATAAAATGATCAGTAAGCTGGGAACTATGGTTGATTCAGAATTACTCTACTTTAAATTATATTTTTTAATTTATTATTAAATATATTTAATTTATACTTGTAATGATCATATACTTTATTAATATATATAATTAAATTAATATTAATTTAAATATATATAACACTCAAATCATCTGGAATTTTATTTTTTTATTTTCATCTGAAAAACTTTCTGGACCTCCTCCTTGAATAGTATTTTTTTCTATAGAAAGAAAATTTTATCTTATATATATTTCTTTTCATTTGATTGAATTAGATATATAAATCTATATTTTTGAATTTTTTATTTATTTTAATTAAGTTAATCTTTGTTTTTACGTCTTGTTATATTCGGACTATTTTATCAAGAATAAGTATCTATATTTTTAGTCTTTTTTATTAAACTATAATTTTATTGCTATCATTAATTATTTATTTAATAATAATATTTTTGACGTTCCTGTTCTACATTTTTATTTTTAACTCATTTAATCATAAGATCTCATTTATATAATTATCATTTTAAAATTATTTAAATATATTATGTTTATATAGTATTAAAAGTTTTATATACTCTATATTGATTTTATAGTAAATTTAAAATGTTTAAAAGATTCGACTTTTCATTATATTTTATATTTATTACTGGTTTATGTTTCCTTAAGAGCAGTGATTCCAAGTGGCGCAATTCATATAAATCATTCTTTCTTGTTTAATGATGGAAAAGTTTTTTTATTTTGTTATGGGGATTTTTCTGATGTTCTTCTTTAAAATGTTGAAATACTTTACTCAGCTTATACAGTACTTATGTTGCGACATTCTAATGTTGGGGTTGAAAAATAATAATAATAATAATAATAATAATAATAATAATAATAATAATAATAATAATAATAATAATAATAATAATAATAACAACATTTAAAATTCTAGAATATTTAAAATAATAATAATAATAATAATAATAATAATAATAATAATAATAATAATAATAATAATAATAATAATAATAATAATAATAATAATAATAATAATTAATAATAATAATAATAATGATGATGATGATGATGACTACGTTAATAATAATAATAATAATAATAATAATAATAATAATAATAATAATAATAATAATAATAACTTTATTTGAAAGCTTTATTTAGATATTTAGAAATTTAATTGCATTATTTTAATATTGTTTAGTTTTACCTTTAAATAATTATTGCTATTTCAATGAAACTCTTATGCAGTAATATGATTAATTATCCTAATATCTGAAAAGGGGTTACTAATTGCAACACGAATTTGTGTCCATTGAAGACTTGATATAATATCAGTATTAATTAAATTACATTACCAATTTAAAAATTGGCAAAGCAATACCATTAAACTGTATTAATAATAATAATATAATAATAATAATAATAATAATAATAATAATAATAATAATAATAATAATAATAATAATAATAATAATAATAATAATAATAATAATAATAATAATAATAATAATAATAATAAAATAATAATAATAATAATAATTAATATAATATAATAATAATAATGAATAATGAATCATAATATAATAATAATAATAATAATAATAATATAATATAATAATAATAATAATAATAATAAAATAAAAATACTACCACTCTATAATAAAACTAAAAAATAAGTAAGTAATGATAATTAATAATAATATATTAATGAAAGGATAAAAATATAATTAATAATATAATAATAATAATAATATAATCAATAATAAATATATATAATTAATATAATAATAATATTATAATTAAAGAATAATAATAATACATTAATAATAATATAATAATAATTTATAAGAAAGGTACGAAGAGTGAACAATAATATGAATATATAATAATAAAATACCAAACTAATAATATACTCAGGTAATAAATAATATATATCTGATATTAACCTCAAAATGCAATATAATACAATACAATACTAAATTTAATATATGCAGTAACTGATAATCAATAATATGCATAAATAATAATCCTAATCATTATCAATCAAATATATTAATATATCTATCATATGAAGTGGCAATACTATCATAACAGGACTAATAAATTTATCATAATCTTATATATAATATACAAAGAAAAATAATAATATAATAATACTAATAATTAATTATCACAATAATAATAATATCAATAATTATAATATTACATCAAATACATTATCACATTAATCAATAAATATATATATAAAACAACTAATATTAATTAATACATCAAATTAATAATTTAATAATACTAATAAACATAATAACATGCTATATATTAAATGACATACATAATCAAATTTACGGCACCATGCTATCACTATCAACTTCACTTACGGACTCACAAAACATAACTAACCCTACTGAACCTCACCTACATACGAACCGGAAACACGTCACTACTCCTATTAAACTTACACTCAACAATTACTAGACATAACCATACTCACTACACTACTACAGGCTTGGTAGATGTGATATCTAATTAACTTACCAAAATTCAACATATAGTGAGGATTCTGAGATCTCACGAGGGGTTTGAATGAGACGCATAATATAGCCCATGCATCCTGCAGTTATTTAGCGGACCGCTTGGGCGGTAGTAACGCCATAACAATATTATACTTTTATAAGGTGTTCAATTAGCTGTTAGATAGATTATAGTGATTAATAAATGGAATAATATTAATAATCCACTCGGATAGATAGATGAGATCCACATTAAAATAAGTGCAATCACTCACCATAACTACTCAATATTGCACTTAAACGTACTGACATTCATATTATCGATTGGATACATAAGTATTATAACTATAGCAGTCTGCCCGCAAGATAATGCAATGTAATAGAGTCACATAACTTATAATAATAATAATAGACTATGCATGGAAGGTGAGTATCTGAATAAGTAACTTAAATAACTCAACCTAATTAGATAGATGAAATCCATCACGAGTGAGTGAGATAAGTCGAGATCGGGAGATAGAGTAACTAG
>JABUQX010025623.1:65000-68460 GCA_015478945.1 Trachelipus rathkii
TAAATACTAGTAAATAGTATAATAATATTAAGATATATATTAATAGATTATATAATAATAATTATATAATTTTAATATATTTATATAAATATATATTAGAATATATATATTAATATATAGTATACTAAGTGAAACCTAGTATTTCAAAGTGACATATAACAGTGATAGAAAATTGGTATATTATATTAAGTTAACTCGTAGTATACGAAATTTTAAACTATATTATATATATGAATCTTATCATTGAATATGAAAATGAAGGAATTTTTATTAATTTATAAATTTAATTTATTTATGTCATTTCTTTTTATGATTGATTTACTTGTCTCCATTATATTTTAAATTATATGTTGTTAAAAAGAGGTATTAGATTATTTTTTTAAAATGGATTATTAAGTGGAATTGCTTCTATACTATTGTTTATATAGATATATATAGATGCTATGCATGATAACATGCCCCTAATTAATTTGGTATTAATGCAATTTTACTAATATAATGATTAGTTCGTTCAAATTGTATCTCTATAGTCATATCATAATAAAAATAAATTCTTGGTATGTTAAATGCTAAGACGAGGTATTAAGTAGTTAATAACTATTGAAATAATACTTGTGTATTTATACATGTTAATATTTTTGACAATAACAACAGTGCTTAAACCTATCCAAAACCTATAATTTTATTAATTGGGCGAGATCACGTAGTTATGATTAAATGCGTACAAAGTATATGGGATTTGGTCAACCGTTATGTATTGAGTAGATTCCTGGTATAGGATATAATGGACGACAGTTACATAATTAATTACACTTTAAAACTTCTCAAAAAATAAGTTTCTATGGTAAACGATTAGTCTCATAACAAAGCTTTGTTGTTGAAAAAATTATTAACCTAGTCCACACAGAATTTAGGATTTTAGCGAGAAATATATCTGAGCTCTTAATGTTATGTGATTGTTGTTTCTGGACAAATAGTGTGTGAGATTCTACTGTGCTAATATTGTTTGGTATCGCGTCACTATTAATTTTTGACGAGTAAATAATGATTATGTAGTCATTATCTTGATGTGATAAAATAAATACAGTTTGATGGATTTGACTTCAACTTGTCTTTTAGTATCCATCTTATTTATTAATTAGTAAATTTGGATAAGTGCTGAAAATTTTTACTAAATTGTATATTTTCTTATATAAAATTTTAATACGTACTTTATCCGTTGCATTTCCAAAAATATGATATAGTTATCTCTCATCCTATGTTTCACAAATAAACCATTTTATTTATTGTATACTTGTATATTTGGGCATAATCTAGTAACTTTTTTATTCTGGTCAACACATGTTAAAGTCCAGTGTTTCTAATGGAAAGAGAAATTGAATACACGTCATCAATTTGGTTATGGAGTTTAGCTGTTTTCATTCGTCTTGCGAATTGGAAGAAACGGGAAATGTTGCGCGATAGGTGCTTTGGTGAGACCAGTATAATCGAGCGTAATGAAATTTATGAACATAATCGAGAAATTTAGGATTGTCCAATGTTGAAAGGAATAAGTTATATTTCTTAGATAAGCTATTTTGGGAGACGTAAGGAATGTTTTGTGCTCATTGTATCTATGAATGATTCGCAATGTTTAAGAGAAATTTGTGTTCTGAATCGAATGTTAAATTTATAAATAAGGGATCACGTGATCATGCATTTTATTTTGTACATTGGTAAAATTTTATAAGGAAGTTTATGATAGATCACTCGGAAAGGTTGTTCTACATATCTGGTAATAACAATCTGTATATATATTTCGATCAATATTATTAATTAATATATTATTGCTTATTTTTAATTTTCTTTTTTTTAAATTACTTAAATGAATTCTGTACAAGCTTATTAAATTTTATTAGTAGATACACCATGTATGAATATCGTCTGCTCATTCAAATATAACTATTATTATTATATATAAATATAAGAAATATATGAATTATAACTTAAGGATGCCTCGGATATTATTATTCAGATATAATTCATAAATTTTTGTTATTTATATTATTATTTATATTATTATTTATTATATATTATTATTATTAATTAATTATTATTGATATATCACTAATATGTATTCACTACATTAATTATTTAGTAATTATTTGGATTATTCTCACGATTTTTCTTATTAATATTATAATAAATATATATGTCTATATGTTCTTGCACAATTTAATTTCACCACGTATAAAGATATGAACTTAGTATGATGATATTAATTAAATTGTAATTTGCATATAATAATTATAAAATTGGCAGTTTTAAAAACTTTTATAGTTGATGGTAATAATTTTTAATAAGAATTATAATTAGTTTTTGTTAAAATAATGATTACAATAATGGGATAATGCACTAAATTGTTTATATTATATGATTCAATATATAATATTAATATTATTAAATAAATGTAATTATAACTATATTGATATATATTAAATATATTATTATAGAAACTTAACTCAGTAATTAATATATAATTAATTATAAGAGTATAAGATATATAATATTATATATATAAATACATAATTATATATTATAAGTAATCATAGTTATTGTCTTAGTTATACATATATATAATTATAGTATTATAGATTAATATATATAATTTAAATAATGGAATAAAGAAGTTAATATTTTCGTTCTTTCAATTATTATATTTACTTACATTTTACTAATTAAGAACTTTATTAAATATAAAAATAAGTTAATAGTAATAAACTATTATAAATATATTATATTAATTAAATTGAATTTCTTTTTATCACCTAATTAAAATAAGTTAAATTAGTAATAAAAAAATTATTATGTATATTAATTAAATTCTAATAACATTCATATTTATTAAAATATATATTATTATTTAATAACCATACCTATATGACTAATAAAATTAGTTATATAATAAATAATAACCTCAATATAATTCTGGTATGGTTTTGTCTTTCGGAGGAGGTGAACATATTTAACTAAAACTCTAAAAAATCCTAATTTTTATCCGTTTTTAATGAATCATGGACCAAACAAAAGATCTCGCCCAGTTATTTTCAATTCTGAAATAAAAAGGAAATCGACTCCGTAAAAAAAAAAATAATATATTCAATTACAGCGTTTTCATATGACCTCATCCAATTCTTTAAAACTTTTTTTTTTTGTCAAATAATATTTGAAATCACACCATGGAATTCCTAGAAAAAAAAAAAATATTGCATTTCAGATTTTGAATACCATATGTTACAATTTAAAAGTAAATAAAGAAATAAATGAATAAATAAAATGCTCAAAAGACCTCTCAAAACTTTCAGATATTCCGAACATATTTTTTGGTAGGCTATTTGGCTTATAATTTAATTTGTACATTATTTGGTATTATAACTTTCCCACATTGATGGATCAAATTTTTTAAAAATCCAACTTTATA
>JABUQX010025624.1:5000-40232 GCA_015478945.1 Trachelipus rathkii
GTTTAATTCTTTTCTTTCTACACAGCTTAATTTGTGTCTTTCTACACAGCGTAATTCTTGTCTTTCTACACAGCTTAATTCTTGCCTTCCTACACAGCCTAATTCCTGTCTTTCTACACAGCTTAATTCTTGTCTTTCTACACAGTTTAATTCTTTTCTTTCTACACAGCTTAATTTGTGTCTTTCTACACAGCGTAATTCTTGCCTTTCTACACAGCTTAATTCTTGTCTTCCTACACAGCCTAATTCCTGTCTTTCTACACAGCTTAATTCTTGTCTTTCTACACAGTTTAATTCTTTTCTTTCTACACAGCTTAATTTGTGTCTTTCTACACAGCGTAATTCTTGCCTTTCTACACAGCTTAATTCTTGCCTTCCTACACAGCCTAATTCCTGTCTTTCTACACAGCTTAATTCTTGTCTTTCTACACAGTTTAATTCTTTTCTTTCTACACAGCTTAATTTGTGTCTTTCTACACAGCGTAATTCTTGCCTTTCTACACAGCTTAATTCTTGCCTTCCTACACAGCCTAATTCCTGTCTTTCTACACAGCTTAATTCTTGTCTTTCTACACAGTTTAATTCTTTTCTTTCTACACAGCTTAATTTGTGTCTTTCTACACAGCGTAATTCTTGCCTTTCTACACAGCTTAATTCTTGTCTTCCTACACAGCCTAATTCCTGTCTTTCTACACAGCTTAATTCTTGTCTTTCTACACAGTTTAATTCTTTTCTTTCTACACAGCTTAATTTGTGTCTTTCTACACAGCGTAATTCTTGCCTTTCTACACAGCTTAATTCTTGCCTTCCTACACAGCCTAATTCCTGTCTTTCTACACAGCTTAATTCTTGTCTTTCTACACAGTTTAATTCTTTTCTTTCTACACAGATTAATTTGTGTCTTTCTACACAGCGTAATTCTTGCCTTTCTACACAGCTTAATTCTTGTCTTCCTACACAGCCTAATTCCTGTCTTTCTACACAGCTTAATTCTTGTCTTTCTACACAGTTTAATTCTTTTCTTTCTACACAGCTTAATTTGTGTCTTTCTACACAGCGTAATTCTTGCCTTTCTACACAGCTTAATTCTTGTCTTCCTACACAGCCTAATTCCTGTCTTTCTACACAGCTTAATTCTTGTCTTTCTACACAGTTTAATTCTTTTCTTTCTACACAGCTTAATTTGTGTCTTTCTACACAGCGTAATTCTTGCCTTTCTACACAGCTTAATTCTTGTCTTTCCAGATTTCTGACCCCAGATTTAATCACTATATTCGTAATTCCATGAACTCTATACGAAAAGTTTTTAGAATTTCCATTTTCTATTTTCACACCTTTCTTTGTGACGTACTACACAGCGTAATTCTTGCCTTTCTACACAGCTTAATTCTTGCCTTCCTACATGCCTTGACCTCTGTTTTTCTATCATACACTATTAATATATATATATATATATTATATATATATTATATAGTATATATTAATTATAATATATATATAAATATATATATATATATATATATATATATATATATATATATATAGGTTCAGGTCAGCAAAGGAACCGAACAATTTGTACATCTAATTATTCGTCATGAGTGGAATTGGAAATGAATCATTACAAACCTAGGTTATATAAATATTATTATATTTATACTTCATATATATATATAATATATAAATATATATATATATATATATATATATAATAACATATATATATTAATATATATATATAATATATAGTATATATATGTTATATATATATTATATATATTATATATAATAATATATATATATATATTTATATATATAATATAATATATAATATAATATAATTATATATATATATATATATATATATACTGATAATATTTACTCTACGATCATTGCTATAAACTACAAAGTATACTATAATATTAAATATATATTATATATACTATATATATATATATATTAATATATATTATATATATATAATATAATAATATATATATATATATATATAATAGATAGTACTTATATATATATATTTTATATATTAGGGGCCCCATAATCAGTAAGTGAAAAAAAACATCTGATTTTTTAGAGTGCATATTATTTTGTTCCAATGCATCTCAAAATGTTATGTACCAATTTTAGGTTTCATCCAAGGTTGTTAACACGTCGCGCTATGGTCCTAAAACATATAATGGAGTTATCCTTAAAATATTACATACTGGAAAAGTCTTTTTTACGAAAACCTTTGATTTCTAATCATTACAAAAAACTTGGTGAAATAATATAGTAGAAGGATAAGAGATTTCTGTTAAAATACTTTATTAAAAATAAATATATTGAACACCTCGCAACCGCCAACGAGACAACAACACTACGCGCAGCTCTAAACAGAGTATAGGAAAAATTCACTCCCAGTCTATACGTGTTTTTTTGCAAAAGAGAGTATTGTTGTCGGAAATACTACAACATTTTATATTTACAGTTGGTGGTTCAATTGTAATTATTACAAAATATCAAAATCTTTACCAATAAAATATTTCTAATTGTACATTACAAATATAAATAACAAGTAGGAAAGTCTGCCATCGAAGCAGACTTTTACTACCGTCCTTTATTTTATTAACATCAAATTGTTTCCTATTACAGTACACGTTATTATAACAAGACATGATTATGATAACGATTGTACCTATCATCAGCCTTTTCATTGTAATAATTACTACGTTTAACATTCGTAACTAAATAACAACTGCAAACATTTCTATCACAATTATAAAAGTAGCAATACCATCCAAAAGACACAATAAGAATTTTCTAATAATTTGGAAGATCTACTTGTCATTGCACATCAGAATGCCTTGCAAATGATCACAATCGAAGAAAAACAATTTCTGATCAAACAACGTGAAAAGGGACGACCAGGTTCGATGGCCGGCGTTGATAGAAAACTATATGGTATTGAAAGAAGAAGATAGGTTGCAGAGATTAGAAATGAAAAGAGTAAGAAAAAGAAAAAGTTTAATTGATTCATCAACTTCAGCGTTTTTTTTCTGAGTGTAAGTATAATTATTATTTATTTTGTTAGTTCCCAGTAATATGTAACGAATATGTTATTAAACAAAGTTTTATATTTTAGTGCAAGATGTGGATGTTGTTTCTGACTCAGACAGTTTCGTCAGAATCTCTGTTAGAAAATAACGAGGAAGGTCGCGAGAAAGAAGAACAACAAAATTTAAGTGCTGGAAAACCAAAGAAAAGAGCTCGAATTAATTTACTCACTCCACGATTAGCTGCAGCATTAGATAAATGTAGAGTTAGTGAGCGAGATTCCGTTCATTTAATAATGGCGTTTATGGAAGCCGTTTCTTTAGATCCAGCCCCTTACGTAATTAGTCGAACTTCTATTCGAAAACAACGAATTCAGTACGAAACAAATATTCCAGAAACATAAAGAAAAACTATCTGCCGATATTGATACAGAATTGAACCAGTCACTGGGATACGAAATCATTACAAGATATATTGGTAAAGCCAGTAGAAAGATTGCTATAATGTACTGGAAAAAGTAGAACAGTTACAAGTTTCCCAGATTTACAACAGCTACGGCAAATGAAATGCCTCTGCCATTTATGAACATTGGAGAAGTGGTACTTTGATTGAACATCAAGCTTCTGTTTGGATACCAACTAGCTTCAAACCACAAGTTCAAATGAAATGATATCTTCTACTTAATTAGACAATAATTCGACAAACATATTTATATTATAGCAAATTTATGTTCGGGCCAAACATTCCATTATTCAGAAATTTCAGAAAGTTTGCGTTCTAATATTAATGTTCAGAAATTCATTCCAGGTGTTGAGAACCCTGAAATCAGAAAAAATGATTGGTGCTGATGCAGATGCTATTTTGAAATGCATGAATGATATAATTTCTGAAAGGTTTCCTCGAGAAGACTATCGGGAACTAGTGGATCTTGTAATTATTTTTTTTGGAGGCGTTCCCCCCGGGAGCATACATTTCAGAAAGCCAGGTGCATATCATATGGCCAGATAGTTTGCAAAATCTATATATTTTTTAAATATATATTTATTTCGAACAGAATTTCAGTTAACCAAAGAAGAAGAAATATCACTTATACATATAACATGCTTTATTGTAAGATGCTACGTCAAATACTGGATCCATGCAACTAAAGCAATATCTGCTCCACTAAACGATATAAAATTTTTGAGAGAATTAGAGCATTACAAGCAAGTTGACGAAAGTATCGCCGAAGTGGCAATCTGTATATTTTGAATCATCTATATTATTTGAATGATCTATGCATAGCATTTGCTCTATTATTTAAAGAAGAAATAAAACTGAAAATGGCAAAAAAGATTACAGCAGCATCAGAAGAAGAAGAAAAAGAAAAAGAAGAAGAAACAGACGAAGTTGAAAGTGAAACTATAAGCAGTCTCAAGAAATTGCCATTAAAAAAAGATGTTTCCCAATTCCTGCAAAGTTCAGATGAAGAGATTTTGCCTCAAACTTAGCTAGCATTTATCTATTAAAATTATTTCGTAGATTTCAGTTGAAAACTTTTTGCACCTACATCCACCCAAATGGATTGAATTCCGAACAGTATCAACAAGGAAAGCTTCGTATAGAAAAAATTAAAAGATTCTGATGATTCTAGCGAAAGGGTATCAAACTAATTTCAAGATTATAACCACAGGGTTACAAAGCATGAGGATCAAAAGCAATTTTTATTGCAAGGCAGTTTAAAACTTCTATTAAGCTTTAAATTAACATTTCTAACGACTCATAAAAATCTATCTATATATTTCATATTTTTATTTCAAACAGTTCCAGAACTATCGCAGAATATACCTCAAGCAACTAAAAAACGTCTACAGAAAAAAAATTAAGGTAAAAATGAAACTTGGTATATTTATTACATAAAGTTGATTTAAAAAAAAATAAAATAGAATATTTACATTTTGTATTTAAATTGCATAAATCTCAAAATATAATTCTAATCATATTTTCACACTTTTTTATTCTTCAAAAAGAAGATTAACTGAAACAATAATCAAAAAATTATATTATCACTTTTTTTTGTGAAGAGTAAGGCCAGAGCGCGTGCTTATTTAATTATTTTTTAGCTAAAATTTGTGGGAATATGTTTAAAGGAATGAACATTATTCACCGGACACTCCATAAAAAAAAACGAACTTCAAAAATAACGTGGCACCCTCAAATATAAGTAATATATATGATATAATATATATATATATTTATATTATATATATATATATATATAATATAATATATTATATATATATATATATATATATATAATAATATATATATATATATATATATATATATATATATATATATATATATATATTAAATGTCAGTGTTAATTAAATGTAATAATTTTTTCTAATGTTTGCATAATATGTTAATTATTTTAAGAATTTATTCTTAACAATAAATAACACTTTCCCAAAACTGTTAGAAAACTATTTACTTAATGTATAATAATGTATATTTAATATATATTACTATATTTATTTTAAAATAATTAACTAATTTATCAATTTTATTAATATAATAAAATAATTTAAATAATTATTTAATATAAGTGACGAAAACATATAACAAAACATCATTCTTTTTAATGAAAGTGTGCCCAACCTTTAGCCTACGTTGGGAGCAAATTAAGAATTTAAAATTTTAGGCGAGCCACACACACACACAACACAAACAACACAAACACCTATATTTATATATATATATGATATATATATATAAGATATTATATATATATATAATAATATATATATATATATATAATATATATAATATTTACCTATCTATCTAAAGATATATTAATATAATATATTATATAAAACTATATATCTACTATACACAAATTATTTTAAATATTATTAATATTATTAAATTTAAATTAATTAAATATTTATTATTTCATTTAATTATATTGTAATATTTTTTATTTTATTAATTTATTATATATTAATATATATAGTAGTATATATATATATATATAATATATATATATATATATATATATATATATATATATATAAATTATATATATTAAACCATTTATTTTTAATAAATGTGATGAATCTGAATTACGCGAGCCGCGAGCCACATAAAACATAGCGGCAACAGTGCTCGCGATGCTACGGTGGGCACCCACTGACTCAATACATGATAATGCCTGCAAATGCTTTCAATCACGCCGTGAAACTCCGAATAAACTAGAATTCAAGTATGAAACTATTTTGATTTTTTAATTCATAAAACAGTTACTGCTCAAATAATGATGGTTTGACATGACCAAAATAAAAAGAACAGCAATGCACATTAACCATATAATACTCAAATCATTATTTCACGTACCCACGCAAGTTATTTTTTTAAAATGCTGCAATTATACATTAGATCATTCTCATTCAAACTAATTCAAGCATGAACTATTTGATTTCTGACGAACTATTTTCTCAAATCTGAGAAAAATAGTTTTTTTTTCTTATTTTTCTATTGTGATCACAATTTCTTTAATCATTGTCTGGTATGAAGAACTGGCCCTTTTCAGTAGAGGTGAGAGATGAAAAATATTATAGTTTTCTGTTAAATGATAAAACTACAGGTTGTGAAATAATTTTCATAATTATAAATTAGAATAATTTTTGTAATTCAATTGAAGTTATATCAATATAATTTAGTGATTTTTATTATGTACACTAAATATAATTCTCACTATAATATTAATCAAATATTTGTGGTTTAATAACTTTTATTTACGACATTTGTACTAGAGGAGTATAATTGATATTTTAGCAATTATTTTTTGAAATAATCGGTAGAGCGTCAGAGTCGCAAAGGCAAGGACCCGGGTTCGATTCCTAATCCGGATCCTAGGTAGAAATTACCTAGAGAAGTTCCCCTTCTAGAATAGGGCTATATAAGCCAGTAGGTGCGAACTTAAAAAAAAAATATATATTATTATTGTTCTTTAGTAACTCGTTTAGAATTCACTTATAAGAACACTAATATCTTATTTGTATTTACTTATAAAAGCACTAAAATACTATTTGTCTTTACTTTTTGTTTGTTTTTTTAAAAAAGCACTAAAATATTATTTGTATTTGCATATAAAAGCACTAATATATTATTTGTACTTATTTACAAAAGCACTAAAATATTTTTTGTCTTTACTTTGAAAATCACAAAAAATATTATTTGTATCTATAAATAAAAGCAATAAAATAATATTTGTTTATACTTGTAAAAGCACTAAGATATAATTTATCATTACTTAAGAAAGCACTAAAATTTTATTCGTATTTCATTGGTTATTTTGTAAATTTATAAAATAATAATAATTTAAAACATATATTGAAAGTATAAAATATAATTTAATAAAAATAATATAATTGAAAAAAATAAATATTTCGGATAATACCTAATTTAGAAATAAAATTAGAAATTTATTATATAATTTAGTATTTAATTTATTTTTAATATGTGTTATTGTATATTATCTGTATAATATTTTTATATATTATTATTTATATATATTTAGTATTTTTTATATTATATGTTTTATTTTTTATTTATTTTTATATTATTTATTCCTCTAGTATTTATAATATTATTATTTATTATATATCCTATTATATTTAGTAAGATGATATTTTTTATATTTATTATCTATATTTGTCTTTTAAATATTTTGTATTTATTTATATTTGTGAGTTATTATCTTTTAATTTTTATATATATTTATATGGATTTTTTTTTGATTTTTTTTCTTCATAATTTTTTATTTTTTTGATATTAAATGTTTTTTTGAACATGTGTTTTGTTTGTATTTTTGATCTTGTAGATGAGATTATTTTTATTTTTTTTTATATATATTTATTGTCTTCTATATATATATTAATTTTAAATTATGAGTTTTTATTATTATTATATATAGTATTATGTCGTAATGTAGTGTGAAGCTATATTTTATATGTTTTTTTATTAAATATATAATTTTTTGAAAATTATTTTAAATTTTTTATATTATTCCTTATAATTTACAAGATCTTATTCGAAAAACGTTCAAAAATAAGATACTGAAAAGTAATTGTACCAAACTGCGGATAAAATAAAATGAAAATTTAAAAACTGTATCGATAAAACCAGAAGCAGCAGTGATTTCTTAAACCTAACCGATGACTAATTATTTACGTTTTTTGATACCTTTTTATCAAATCGAACACTTATAATATAATATTTTATATTATTATTTTTAAAATTATTTATTTTATTATCTATTTATTATTTTATTTATTGTATCTATTATATTTATTATGATTGGAGGATTATTTATTATTTTATTAGTTTAATTATTTTATTATTTTATTATATATTTATTATTATTAATTATTAATGTATTATTAATTACTATTATTATTATTATTATATTATTTGATTATTATTTATATTTAATTATTTGTTTATTATTATTATTATTAATTATATTTATTAATTATGTATATATGTATTATTATTTATTATTGTATTATTATTTATTTCTTTATTATTATTATGAATATGATTATGATTATGATTGATGAATTATTGATTAATTTGAGTAATTGATTATGATTATATGATGTTATTGTTATTTCTTATTATTTTTATTATTTAATTATTATTATGATGTTAATATTATTATTTTTATTAATTTATTATTTATTATTAATATTTAATTACTTATTATTATATTATTTATTTATTTATTTTATTTTTATGTATTGTTGTTTTATTTTATTATTGTTGTTTAATTTATGTTTTCTTTTATTATTGTTTAATTATTGTATTTTACTTCTTTCATATTGTTAGTTATTTATTTATTATTATTTAATTATTAGTATTATTTATTGATATTATTATTTAGGTATATAATTTTTAATATATTTATTTATTTTATTTATTTAATTTTTATTAATTTTTATTATTTTATTATATTTTATTTTTTATTATTTATTTTATTTTTATTTATTATTTATTATTTAATTATTTGATTTATTTTTATTATTTATTTTTTTATTATTTATTATTATTATTTTATTGATTTATTGATTATTGATTATTTATTATTATTATTATTAATTGATTTTATTAATGTTAGTGGTGATTTATTTTATTATTTATTATTATTTAATTTTATTATTATTTTATATTATTATTATTATTTATTATTATTTATTATTATTTATTATTATTAATTACGTTACTATTATTAAAATTATGACCTTTTCCATTTTTTATGTTTTTGAATTAAACTGCCTTCTGCCGTAGTAGAGAGAGAGTAGAGTGAGAAAATAGTTAGAGAGAGTTTGAGAGAGAAATAGAGAGAAGAGTGAGAGAGAAATAGAGAGATGTAGAGATGAGAGATAGGAAGAGAGAGTATTGAGATGATTGTAGAGAGACGTTATAGAAAAGAGGGTATGGGGAGTATAAAGAGAGATGAGAGAGAGAGAGTGAGAGAGAGAGAGAGAGAGATGAGGGAGGCTTAAAATTAGAGAGTTTTAGAGTGAGGAGAGACGATATAGAGAACTAAATATTGATGAGAGAGAGAGAGAGAGAGAGATTGTATTATAACGCAAAAACATTCGATTAACGATAGAATTTACTATTCCTTTTACAGATAATAAATATATTGCAGTTATCTTTTTTATATATAATTAATTTACACTATACATCTATTATTAATAAGAACTTTATTTTTTGTCTCCAAATGTATTTTTTAGTCGTTTTTTTATTGGGTTCTCATTATTGTGCATGGCATCATTTCACTCATGATTTGTTCCTTGCCTATGCTCATTTATCGTTTCTCTTGGGGCGCATTTCGAATAGGCAGGATGCCATAGAATTTGACCTTCTTCACCCCTAAGCAAATCCACTGATCCTAACAATAATTTGAATAATAATAATTTAATCATCTCAATTAATCAGTCAATAATAGTGATTAATTAGTTATTAAAATAGATTTTTTATTTATTAATAATAATAATAATAATAATAATAATAATAATTCTAGAAATAATATGACAATTAATTATAATAATAATTATTCTTAATTAATAATTAATTAATAATGATAATTATGATAGAAGCACAAATTATAATTATTAAATATTCTTAACTAGATTAAATTTTGTATATAATTATATATAATTCAAAATATTAGAAATTAATTATTTATTTTTACTGAATATTCTAATTTGGTGTATAATCAATAATAATAATTAGATAAAATCATAATAGGACATTAATTTATAATGAATGTTATTAGTAAATAATAATTAGGTATAATAATAATATAAATTACAATAATAATAATATTGATAGATAATAGTTAAAATATTATTAATGATATTATAATAATAAATAATAATTAATTAATTGAGATCAATTATACTATTTGTTTGAGGAATTTTTATTTTTTCTCACCAGATTGAATGAAAATTCAATCGAAGCATTATGGTCTTCAAGTTTACGATTCTTACGCATGAATAGATTTATATCAAATTTTGTTGCTATTTGTCCAGTTGTTCATATATAAGTATTATTATTATATTTTATTACTACTTATTATTTATTATTTATATTTATTTATTTATGTTATTATATATATTTTATAGAGAGTATATATATATATATATATAATCTATTTTATATAGATTATTCTACTTATATCATTATGGAGTATAGTAGTATTAGTACTATATATATTTGTATCTTATTCGATAGTTAACGACATTGTTTTTTGAACCTGGGAGACCAGCTTTTCGTTTATTTATGTATAGTGTAATTTTAGTAGCTACTCGTTCCGTTGTAAACTTGGAATTGTAGTAATCTTGATGATATTAGGATAAGCTTCGAATCCGTGTAAATTTCAAGGGCGTCTCTTGTGAGGATGGTATAAGATTGGGTGGGTCACTCCTGAGGGTGGGCCGCCGATATTGCCCGCGTTTACGCTCTTGTTATGGCGGCTTCTCGATTTCTGTACCGAGTCATTTTAGGCCTAGACTAATGCATTTGTGAGTGTACAGTACATTTAGTACCGTAGATTGGCGTGTTAGGCCTTACCTGTCCCTTCCTTTATCGGAGGGGATAAATGTCTGCTTGGTTACCCCCTTCGAGGGTTGATCCCTCTCGCTCTTGCAGCGATGTCACATCCTCTTTTCAATTGTGGTGCTGCATCCCCCGCTTGGGTTTCTTTACTCTCGAAGAAGGTTAATGTGTGTGCTTTTTAGATATTCTCTTGTTTTAATGAGAACTTGTTTTATTGTCTGTTTTATTCCTTTTTCATTTATCTTAGTTTATTATTTATCTTTTAATGACTATTATTTGTTGTAATACTATTTTGTTTGTTACGGACTGTATTTGTTAGAAGAAATGATTGCAGGTGTTTTTGATGATAGATATTATCTGTTTTTCGTGTTGGTAACTGACGTAATTTTTTGACTGGTTAGAAACGTGTATGCCTCTATGGGTTTAGAGTATCTTTTTTTTGTTTTGAATAATGGGTTATGGTTTTGCAGCTCCTTATACGGTATCCTTTTTGCTTATTAATGTCCTACGTTTATCTTATAGGTACCCAAGATGATGTTAGTACTCGAAACGAGTGACACTTCTTGACTGAAGATGTGGGTGCCAATGCATGTTCTAAGATTGGTTGGATCTTTGATATGAGTGGTCAGTTCGGTTGTAAGTCGGATTTGGTTATGATATTAATTAAAACTTTGGGCTCTTTGTTGCTTAATATCGTCCTCGTAAAAGTGGGAAATATCCTGTAGTATGTGTGAATTGACCTGTTAGCTCTTTTACCTGTGTATCATAGGTGAAGTTTTTCAGGTAATGTTTGAGCTTTGATGTAGTTCATGGTACGTATGAGGTTCAGTTTAGGTTTTTTGCATTTTGTCACATATAATTTCCTGGAGGTCCGTCTGGTTTTATTGTGATTTTTTTATGCTTTTATTGTTGCTTATAACTTTGTTGGTTAGCATATTCGTAGGTTCAGTTATAGAACATATGTTTATGTTTATGGTTTTGTCTTCAAATGATACGTTGACATATTACTTTGAATCAATAACTTCATAGATTCAACAAGGACGGGTGTGGACGCGTAGGGTGAACTTGCAGGATGGGTGGTTTGATTTTGCTGATTTACTGATTTACACCGAATTTAAATCAGTAAATTATTAGTTTTACTGTGAATGATTTTGAGTCAAAGAAACTTAATTTTGTTTATGTTTGTTAGGATAAATTATTGTTGGTTATATTTTTTGTTATGTTTTGGTTAAAATCTTTTGTTATGTTTTGCGATTATCTGCCTTTGGGATTAATGATATTAGCCGAGGTTATATGAATTTTTTGTTAAATGTTAGCTGAAAGGTTGCATGTTTAAAACATTTTTTGTACGTCCAGGCATTTTAATGAAGTTTTTTTGTTGGCTGTTATTCCGTCAGTTGGATTTGATTTTAGACAGGGTTGTTTATGCTTAAGACATTTATTCTGTTATTATAATATTAGTGTGGTTAATGTAAAATTCGAGATCATTTTGATATTCTAGCGATGTATTCAAGTTGCCTAGGAAAAAGGAGGGTTGCTGAATAGGTACGCCGGTTTTGGATTCGAGTGTCTTGGTACTTTGACTTACTGGTTGGTTGTAATTTGGGCCAGTTTGTCGGAAAAGTTCTTGTTCAGATTGTATGTTCCCCTGGTTCTTATTCGTGCAGGTATGGCGTTAGTGTGGTTGGTTTTTGTCCGTTCCTTTTGTAATTCATTATATTTTCCTTTAAGTTTTCAGGTTAACTTTGTGTATTGTTGTGGCGTTGTTTTTAGATGTATGCAAACGTTTGATTTTATCCGTTTTGTTAGTCTTATACTCGATGGTTACAGTATGCGCATATTAAGAAGGAAATTATTTCTTTTGATTGTGTTCAGTGGTTTGAGATAAACTTGCTTGTTTGCTTTTTTTGTTTCACAGGTTATTTTTCGATTGGGTCTGATTTGCTCACTAAATCATTGGATAATGCAGAGGTTACTTGTTTCATTGTAAATTTCGGGTTGTATTTAAATTAAATTACTTCGGTTTCACTGTGTCGATGTTAGAACTTTATACGTTTAAATATGCTAGACGATCATGTTTGGAAATAGCTCCATGAGGATTAGGTTTCTGTTTTTGTATTGCAGGTGTTATAGTTTTCCACTGGTTATGACAGGTTGTTATAAGTGTTGGAACCTTTGCTTTAGAGATGCTGAATCACAGTTCTTAATTCCATTTTGTTATAAGATTTGTTGATTAGCTTCCGATTCGTCGTTTTTACATTCATGTTTGTCGGCGGTGTAGTACCGAGGTATGAGTTTGTTTGCTGTACGTGTTTATGTCTTGATTTAATGTTGAACAGACTCTGTGGTGTGGAGGTTAGCAGGTCTATCTCTTTTCCTTTTCAGTAGGTTTCGTTTGGTTAGTATAGTATTATATCATTTTTTGTGGGCTGGATGCGCGTCTCTACTCTGTATATGTCTGTCCTTTAACAGTTATTGTTCTGTTTTAGTGCCCATGTTAATGATCAAGTTAGTAAAACCGAATGGCGACTGCTACATTGCTCATTATTCCTGATACAGAGGGTGTTTTTTAAATTATAGGAGTTGTATTGCTGATTCGGAGCTTGTATCTATGTGATGCCTATAGTCTTGTGAGATATTCATTTCTCATCGGTTTTAAGAAGTTGTTTATTAATTGCATGGAAGCTAAGGGGGAGGAGTTGGTGCAGTTCTCAATGAACGTATGGATCGTTTTGTGGGACTAATGTGTTTATTTGTAATAGAGGGATGATGTTTTATGATGTGAAGATCATTTGGACCTTAGATAATGCTAGAATATTGATAATCTTTTGTTTTTACGTTTTTTGCATATCTATCCTCGTCTTTTTTTGGTTGTCTTTATATCTGTAATGATTTATACTTTCGGGTATCAAGGTTTATGATACATTTTTTGATTAAATGTACTTTCATTGGGAGTTTGTGTTGGTAAATTGTAATGTTTACTGTTTGAATTTATGTTAGTTATGGTATTATTGTTCTGTATGTAGAAAAGTATGTGAGACAAGGTTGTATTTATACTGGTTTATATGTATGTAATTGTTAATTAGTTTACTTTTATATCTTTGGTGTTATGAGTGTGTGAAATCTTTTTTGTTAATCGTAACAGTTTATTAAGGTGCTGTAAAGATGTGTATTAATTGCTTTTGATCGTTGTATTTACTTATTATTTTCTCTTAGTATTACATATGATGCTATGATTAGTAGTTTTATTAACGTGAAAACATTGTTATGTTAAAGCATATATTCATCTGATTAGTATATTAATTTGATACTCATGTGAAATTATTTGTATTAATGTTACTGTTTTATTTCGTATGTATAGTTTGATGTAGGTTTATTGTCTTTTTATGCATTATTTTTCTATAGTTCATGTATTAACTGTGCTTATTTTTTTATGTTTTTATTAATTGATTGTGGTAATACTTTTATTAACGTTAGCATTTAACTTTCGTTGATTCATATAGTTTATGATTATAATCAGCACTGTTTGTGGATGAAATTGGTTATGTTCTTTAATGCCCCAAAAAAGTAAAAAAGTTGGAGCATTAAGACTGTGAATTTATGTGAGAGTTATTTTGTTGCTTTTTATGTAATAGTTAAGTTATTAGTTGTGGTTAGCGTTATATGGTATTTTGCTATAGCAATGTGAGGTTAAGTTTGCTTTACGCTGGTGTGGTAATGTTGTTGGGATCTTGTTAAACTTGTTAAAGGTGTTTTATGCTTTGGTTCGTGTTTATTAATAGTGTTGATAGAGGTGTGTTGGTGCTTTGTAAATTTTATTTTTGTTTTAGTTCAAATTCTAATAAACTTTTTAAATATTCTTTTGAACATATACTTTGTTATTTTCATACTTTCGCTGCTGCCTGTATGAATAATTAACCAATGTTTGATAAATTTTAGTTAAATGTTATTACTGTGTTAGTGTAAGATTAACGTTAATATGTTAAGTTATGCTTGAAAAAGTAAAGATTAGGTTTACGTTTTGCATACCAGATGTTATTGCCTTTTACTGGTGTTAGTGGTGGAACTTGTTAATTCGGTTGACTGCTTATTTCTGCTAAGATGTGTTAGGTTTGTTGTTTGTATTTTTTCTTAGTTCAGTTGATGCTATGTTAGCTTTATAAATGTGGAAACTTCTTATTATGTTAGAGTATACTCATTGGTCTGTATGATATATTACACAACGGTTATGGTAAATTTTTGTTAAATGATTTACAGTCTTAATGTAAAATAATAGCGATATTTTAGAAAAGTGTAAGTAGGTTTACGTGTTTGTATGCTATATTAGTTGTAACTTTAGTGTTGTTAAGTGCGGAACATTTGTTAGCGTTACCAGTTTATTCCTGTTTAAGATGTACTAAGTTTGTCTTTGGATTTATTCATAGTTCAAATGATGCTAAGTAAGCTTTATTAATGTGAAGAACTTTGTTAGCGTTACAAATATATTGATTGAATGTTTGTATAAAGAAACTTGATTTTATGTATGTTTATTCAAAATGATACTCGAAATGTGACCTTGAATCAATAGATCAATAGTATTCATAGAGGATGGACCAGAGGGTGGCCGGATGCTGGCTGGATGGTGGTTTTGATTTTACTGATTTCCTGGATTAGGGTATGGTAAAACGATCAACAATTTTAGTAAAATTTGACCTTAATCATAGATCAATAGATCACAGATGGTCCAGAGGGTGGGAGGTTGGATAGTGGGTTTGATTTAGTGATTTTACTGCTTTAGGGTAATGTAAAAACGTTAATAAATATTTAGTAAATATTTAAACGTTTAATCAATAGATCATAGATCACAGAAGGGTCAGGAGGGGGTTTGGATAGTGGTTTGATTAGTGATTTACTGCTAGGGTATTGTAAAAGTTGACAAATTTTTAGTAAAAAATTTGACCGTAATCAATAGATCAATAAATCACAGATGGACAGTGAGGTGATGGTTGGGCAGCTTTGATTTAGTGGGATTTACTGCTTTAGGGTTATGTAAAACATCCAATTTTTAAGTAAAAAATTTGACGCTTAATCATAGATCAATAGATCACAGATGGTAAGGAGGGAGGTTGGATAGTGGTTTGATTTAGTGATTTAACTGCTTTAGGGTATGTAAAAACGTAAATTTGTAAGTTATAACAAAAAGTATAAAGAAATTTTATTTATTTTTTATTTATTTATTTATTTATTTATTTATTTTTTTTATTTTTATCCTTTTCTTGATGGTTCTGAACTATTTTTCGAAATCTACAGACCGCCAATAACATATATAAGCACGCCAATATTGTTGTTATACGACTGTTTATTAATTCAGCAACCGCATGTGGCTCCCAGCGCACCGGTGGCCGGAACCAACGTCAATCAGATTCCTATACCAAGTCTTTCTAGAAACTCAAATCTGTAATCATCTCACCAAATTTCAATCCTTCTACGAACAATTAAATTTTTTTAAGGGGGGGGTGGGGTCCCCTTTGGGGGGGGTCCCTGGACTCCAACTTCGTCTGCGACGAGGTTACGTTATCCCCAAACGGGTACCAAGTTTGACGAGATACCATGTCTCAAACTCTAGCCAGAGCGTGTGCGAAACGAGCAATTGGTGCGGTGGCGGTGCCGGTGCGGCGCGGTGTGGGTGTGGTGCGAGGCTGTGCAAGAGGCTGAACCGACGCTGAAGAACACGCGGAAGGACTTAAAAAACACAACTCAGAAGTAATCCCTTCGGGATCACTTCTTCGATGTAAATAATAATAATAAAATACATAATACCAAACATGACAAACAAACAGATCAGACAAACACAGATCCTTCGGTCTGTGTCTGTCCGGTCCAGACAGACCTTGGTCTGTCTGACCTCCAAGATGGTCCGTTTTTTAAGGCCTAATGTCGGTCGCTCAGAAGCCGCCACAAGGGCGTAAAGCGCAATATTCGGCGGCCCACCCTCGGGGGTGCCCCTCTATATCATCCTACAAGACTTGAAATTTACACGGATTTCGAGCTTATCCCTAATATAGATTATATTCCAAAGTTTCAAGACCGAATATTGCTCTATTCCTTCATATCGAAAAAGGGTGGCCTCGGGTCAAACTGTCCCAGTACTACTATATATATATATATAATATATATATATAATATTATATATTAATATATATATATATATATATATATATATTATATATATATATATATATATATATATATATATATATATATATATATATTATATATTATATATATATATATCAATATATATATAATATTATTTATATATAAATATATAGTTATATAATTATATATATATGATATATATATAATATATATATTATATTATATATATATATATTATATATATATATATAATATATATATATATATATATAATAAGTTATATATTAAATATACTATATATATATATATAATATATATTATATATATAATATATATATATATATATATATATATATATTTATATATATATATATATGATATTATTATATATATATATATATATATATAATATATATAATATATATAATAATATATATATATATATATATAATAACTATATATATATATATATTATAATATATATATATATATATATGGTGTAATAAAATACCCTATTGTATTTTCACCATGCTGGGATTTGATCCTGGACCCTAGCAGATGAGCGTGCAAAAGTTTGACCACTACAACCACGATAAGCTAAAAGAAGAACACCCAGGGAATACTTCAGCTGTCCACGCGTCAGTACTCCTCGTGCTCCTCCCACTCACACTCGGGCGCAGAGTCATAAAAGCAGGGTACCGCGGCATGGTTGAAGAAACTAGGAAGCAGGGAGTGTATTTGTGACAACCTGAACAGAACCATACTCCTTTTTTTATGAAGGAAGCAGAGATATTTTGCTTTAAACTGGAATATAATCTATATATGTGTTAAGGACGAATACAGGGTAAATTTCAAGTTGGTGGGATGTATATAGAGGGGTGGTCGCCACCCCCGAGAGCTTGGCCGCTTACGGTGCCCGTTCGTTAAGGGGCCTTGGGTTTGGGATGAATGAAGATTAGCTCCCCTTATGTGGAGGAATTGAACAGAAGAGATACGAGAAGTGGGGATCCATATGCTCCAATTCCGTTGAATCATAATTTCTTCTCGGCCGACAAAGAATCAAGAATACATAAAAAATCACTTTAAACTAGAAGAGTATATTATTATGAATCATGATGAGTAATTTTGCTGAGTGTTTGAGTCCTAAGATCGTATTGATCACTGACTCAGACAAACGCCATCCATTGGTACAATTGCTATTCAGAACAAATTATGATACTCATACTACTTTTAGGTTTAATTTGGAGGTATCTTGTGATTTTAGTTCGAGTTATTGACAGACTTCGGACTTTCTGTCAATTCCTCCAATAATACTCAGATGAGTAATATTTCAATTGTACTATCCCCACCAGAGAGTGATCACCAATTACATGGGGGTCTTGCTGTATAGGGCTGTGGTGCTGTATGGCTCTCTGGGGTTGACCGACCCCGACTCCCGACCTTTTATCCAATTTGACTCCCATCCCCAGTTGGCACACTTTCCAGCTCTTTTTCCGTCCTTAACTCAACCAAGAGGAACTTTACTCGGCGTCCGTGTTATGGCTTACAATAGACATTTCATGCTCCTTGTGCATTAGTGACATGAAATGGTGTTCTGGGTTGATTATTGATTTTGATCCAGTGTATTTATTATATTATTATTGAATTATTATTTATTATTATTTATGTATTTATTATCCTTTTTTACTAATATATTATTATTTATTAATTATTATTATTATCTACTTTATTATTTATTATTTGGATTATTATTTAATAATATTCAAGTATTTATTTACTTTTTTATTATTATTATTCAATTTAGTCCTGATTATCGGATTATTACTTCATCTATTTTGATTTATTAATTTAGTCATATTCGCTTGTCATTGATCTCCTCACCGAGGTTACTTCGTTAGCATTCGCCGGTTTTCCGGTTAGTCCTAGTACATCTTACCATTGGTGGGGTTATACGGAGTCGGGTTAAGAAACTGTGAGAGGGGTGTTTGATAGTGGGAACGGTGGTAACCTTTGTTCTTTTTTTGGTGGGTGTAGTGTCCTAGTCGTAGCCGACTGTTCTTTGCACTACGACCTGAGGTGCCTCCCCCCGAGAGGGGGACCCGACTCGAGCGCCCACTTAAGAAATCCCAAAGGTTGTTCGTAGATTGGCTGAAATTTTGGTGAAGTATTTCAGGTTGAGGGGTTTCTAATATTATAATGTTTGCTATGTGAATCTGAGGAGTTGCCTGCTCCGGCACATCTGGTAGTCTTGGAGCTACTCCAAATGTCGGTGCCGAGTTAATAATACAGTCGTAAATAACAACAATGTTGGTGTCCTTATATATATGTAGTTTAAATTCGAGGTTCGTAGAGTTTCGAATATGATGAGTTATAAACCGCATAGGAGTAGTTCTACGGATTCCCCTCAGGAAGGGGGATTACCTTACCTCCAACAATCTTAATATTGATGTTAGAAAGCTGAAACTTTGATTATTACACAACCTTTTTAGGCTGTATCTTATGTAATATCGGGGTAAAATGACTCGATTTGACCTAATTTCGGGTACCAGACCCCCCATAATCTGAAATAATTGACATAGTAATTTGAATACTTTTGGTATATTATCAACCTTCATGAGGATAGTGTTCTAGATGTAACTCCAGTGTGATAAAATGACTGTGTGGCCCCAGACGGGGTACTACCACCCCAAAAATTACTGAAAATATTTAATACGACACAATACGAAACTTGTGTATTGCAAGCCTTTTTAGGTTTGGTATCTTTTAGAATATTGTATCCGGGGGTATAAATGATTACGATTTTGGCCAAATTACGGGGGTGAACCTTGGCCCCCTAAACCTTGAATATTGATCCTAAGAATAAGATGAAAACTCAGGAAATATACCTTTCATATTCTAGTACTTTACAATTATCATAATCTAATGGGTTATGAAATATCCAGTTCACATCCAAAGGGGGGTTCACCAGCCCCACAAAACTGAAATAATTGGCGTAGAATCAACAAACTTTGGCAAATATCACATTATTAAATTTATAAACTATAATCATATACAGAAATAAAAAAGAAAGAAAAAAATAAAATTTAATAAAATAATAATAAAATAAAATATTTTTTTTTAAATAAATTTATAAAAAAAAATAAAAAAAAGTTTAAAAAATTTTTTTTTTTTAGAATTCTAAATATTTTAGGTTTATAGATAAATTATAAAAAAAAAATTTTTAAATTAAAAATACATTGCAAACCTGTGAATTTATAAATTTAAAAATTTAAGCTTTTTATTAAAAAAAATACAAGATTTAATCATTTTAAATTCTTTAAAAAGTAGCTTATATTTATTCAAAGGGCAATTTTGACGAGAATTTTTTATATAAAATCAAACTCTCCTTAAACTTTCTTTATAGTTATATATCTTTTCTTTCTCTATTATTGTTTTTATTTTTTCTTTTTGTTTTTATCTTTATTTGGTTTTAATTTTAAAATATAGTATATTTTATTTTTATGTGTATGGGAGGTTATGAGAGGATGTTTTATAGTGAGGATAGTGGCTATCGTCCTAGATGAGGGATAGTAATTTTATGGATACACTTGATCTGTGATTTTTAGTCTGTAGCGATGTTGGGTGCGCGGGTGGAGGTGCGCTTTGGCTTGTGGGGCTTATGGCGAGAATTAGTACGCATTGTGGAGGTCAGAGACCGAAAGGTGTCTGGACGAACAGACACAGACGAGAGGTCTGTGTTTTGTCTGTCTGGTTTGATTGTGGAGTTTTGTGATTATATATTATTAATTGAAATATTATCGAAGTAAGGACCGGAAGGATACACAATAGAGCAGTATTCGACTTATCGCGTGCTCATGATGCCCGTTAGCGGATTGAAATACACCCAGAGCATCGACACACCAGCCGCTGCAGACAATGTAGTGCCCACCCAAGCTTCAGTTACACCCATGCTACTGTCCATGAAGTGGGCGCATCATGGTGCAGCTTTGTCAACCTTGGCACTGTCTTGGGTACGTAACTCTCGTCGCTAGCTGAGTTACAATCCCTGGGAGGGACCCCAAAAGGGGGACCCCACCCGCTCATTAAAAAATTAAGTTGTTCGTAGAAGGCTGAAATTTGGTGAGATGATTCGTAGTGTAATTTCTTGAAAGATCTTCGGGTATACAATGGAATCTGATGAGTTGGTTCCGGCCCCGGTGGAGCCACTGCGGTGCTGAATTAATAAAACAGTCGATATAACAACAAATTGGGTTGTGCATATATTATGTTATTAGGTCATTGTGAAAGAAGATAATTATAGGAGGATTAGAAAGAAGAGATTTGTTTAAGAGGAAGATGATGAGAGAGAGAGGATATAGAATGGATCGGAGAGACGACGGTAATGAAGATAGAGAGTAGTAAGTGTCCAGGTGGTACATTGCGGCGATAGTCGAGATTACATCACACGAGATGTGTTAAGATGGTGACAGGGATGAGAGAGTACACTGGGAAAAGTACCCTCTAGAGCATATGGAGCCTATGAGGCCTCTTGAGCTCCTCCTCCCTACGCCTGCTGTACTCATCCCAGAGGAGTCTACCATAACGGATTCTAACTTGGTCGAAGGATTTCGCAGGGTCCATGGATACGGTAGAGTCGAAGGCTGTGGCCAGCTCGGGAGATCAGGTAGTTAAGAAAGCGTGGGGGATAAGAGGGGGGACCCACACCACCTCACGCCCTCGCCTATCTATGATATGTAGAGAGTCATATTCCCTGTATAACATGAACACAAAAGTTTTGCACGTATTTTTTTTTTTTATTCCTTATTAAATTTTTTTTCTTTTTATTTAATTTTTGTTTTAATTTGGTAAAAATGAGGTTGTTTATACTAAATTTTTACGCATTTCATATTTATAACCTTAAGAAATTTGTGTTTTACAATACCCTAAACCTGTAAACAATCAGTAATCAAACCTGCGTGGGTATCGGGTACGGTAGTACGACAGCAAAGACGAAAAAAGTCAGGATCGATCCGCGACTAAGTATCCTGTCTCTGCATATCTCATGTGTAAAACTGAGTTGTTAGTTTTTTACGTCGACTACACTACAGTGTCACGTTCTAGCGTCGGTGTGAATGGGGGGAAGTAAAAAGCTGAGTAATCTGATAGTTCCATGTCCCGGTGTGTACGCGAGTAGTATCCAAGCCGACCTGAGCGCTCAAGGTCTAAGTTAGACGACAGAGCGAGGCGACAGAGTGCGTGTCGTAAGTGGCGGACATCATTGGCGCAGCGCACTGAGACCCATGCCCTCCACACATCTCTGGCAATTAGTAGAGTGGAGAATGAGTATTTTATTGAAACAATGAAATCAAAACTGAGAGTTGGAGTTATATACTGATCAATGAAGTAATGATGGCATAACGTAGATAAGAGTATCATACTGTAACAACAACTAAAGTAACTAACCTTGAGGCTCGACAGTAACGTACACCACACTTTGTGCAACACACTATCACTGATGTTTTTTTACATTAACATAGTAAAGTTTAGCAAAAAATTCATCATAGCGAGAGTAACCTTTGTCTGATTAATTATACTGATCGATGAATATAAATCTTAACGTAACAAAGTTTTCACTCTAATAAAGCAAACATAGATCACCTGAACTAGGAAAAAGTTCAACGACACACTCAACATCGCACTAACTCACACTTTTTCCTAACATATCATGGATATTTTAAGGTTAAAAACAATAGTAATATTTAAAAACAAAACTTTATCAATAACCTGTCCCTAATATCAATACTGAATACTTGAAATATAGATGCTAACGGTAACAAAGTTTTCAATCAAATAAAGCAGTAGCAATAGGCATCAGTCTGAAAATATATACGTACATTCACAGAGACACTAAACACATCGCAATGTAAACACACTAGACAGTCACATGATATTTAACTTCCATACTTAACAACAGTAAAGTAACTAACATTGAGCGCAGAACGTAACATATTCTTACGACTTTTTTTTCTAACATATCCCTGATGTTTTTACATTAACATAGATAACCGATTTTAACAATATATATGATATCACAGCACCGTATGTATCTACTGTGATCAAGAATTTTTGTGAACGTAACAAAGTTTCATATTAATAAAGGCAAAGGATCATAATGAAATCTACGATCACTATAATGTACTACACACAATCCTGAAAACATGACATTTATAGCTATGAATTAAATCAGTTATCATTCAGACGCAAAGTTCAAATACTTAACAACTAGTACAGTAACACTCAACATTTGCTCATATCACAACGAGAGCGAGAGTCTAGCATCTTATATTGCTTCATATACCCATAGGCATATCTATTGTTTCGGAATTAACAACTGTATATATTTACAATCACCGTACCTAATTATCACACTGATCAAGCGAATATTTGCCACGTAACAAAGTTTTTGGCCTAACAAAGCTAACATATCATAGTCTAAACCAAGAATATAACACAACATGAAATACCTAAAACATACACATTATCAAGCACGAAATAGAGAGCTATATTATATCACTAATGGTAGTTCAATTAACTGTAACAACAGTTTGAAGTAACGAGAAAACATATAGAAACGTATTGCCTTATATCATCACCGTTTGTATTATTCGTAAAACTTTTGATGGTATTTTTAACTTTATTGCATATCGAAATAACTTTTTGTTTTAAAGAAAACTTTTAGCTTAATTTGTAAAATTTATTTCTTTTAAAACTTTTTGTTTGGTTTTTTTTTAAAAAAACTTTTAACTTTTTTAACTTTATTTCCTTTAAACTTTTTTTGTTTTTTACTAAAAAATTATTTTTTTATGTATAACGTAAAAAAAAATTTGTTGTTTTTACATACCCCTAAAACGGTAGCAGATCACTGAATCAGTAATCAAACACCACCCCTACCGTACCAACCCTGATTGTCGCTAATTGGGAGTTACTTTGATCTATGGAGTGCTTGGCGTCCTGGCATTATGGCGAGTATCATTTTGGTAAACATAGCATAGAAAATATGTTCTTTTCTAGCTAAACCCGATAATATGCTGAACATAAACAAACGGCTGTTGCTCAAACAGTCAATAATAGCTAACATGAACAAAGGCCTGAATGGGTGAAGGAAATATGTAGTAATCATCAACCCTAGCAAAATCAACAGGACTAACAGTTAACAGTAGATTTTCAATAGCGTTACACAGTAAAGTAACTACCAAGACATCACAAACGTTGCCTTTCACATTTTATTTTCTTTGATGTTTTATAAAACGTTTTTATATATCTATTTATTGCTCTTTAAAAACAGTATGTTTGGTTTTAAAAACTTTAAGCCTATCTTTTAAATGATTATTTCTTTAAAAACGCTTATTATAAGAATAAACTTTTAATATTTTAGATTTCGATTCTTTAAAACTTTTTGTTTTTACTAAAAATTTTATTCTTTCTTATTTTTATTGACCCCGTAAAAAATTACATTTTGTTACATATAACTAGTTCAACTTTTGAAACTCTCATTAGACGAAAGTTTTTCCGACATCAATTAAAGCTAACATAAACATGGACCGTGGATGCAATCGAATATGAAAATGTAGAACAAATACAACCATAACAAAAATAACTAGAGCGTTGGCAACAGGAAGTAAACTGACTTTGCCTTTACAGACGCGTACCATATTCACGAACTTTTTTTCACAATACATATCTCTAACATATATCCACTGTTTGAGTGGGAATTAAACATAGTAACTATTTAAACAAAAATTTCACACAACAATACTCGCCAACAAATTATGCTGACGTACCAAAGTTTTTTTTTCACATCATAAAGTTAACATATCATAATCCTGAACTAGGAAATATAACACACAATGTCTAAAACCTAAACATACCTTATGATCGAATAAATGACTAAATTACAAAGTTTCATACTTAACAACACTAAAGTAACTAACAATGCATACAGAACGAACATGTACGAAGCTGATGTTGGTTCCCTGTTTCACTAGAGTTAATCAAATACAAGTCCGAATGAAATTGTTCAAACACCTCGCCCCTTTTGAAACATTACGTCCAAATACCTAGTGATTCTTGTTTGGTTCGTTTTTCGAAACATTAAGCTAATACCTATGATTCTTGTTTGATTCGTTTTCGAAACATAAAGCTACATTTGATTCTTTTTTGACACAGGGTCAAGATAACAAATTTATTTAAAAACTATTTTATGTTTTTGCTAATGTCTTATGTTTTATAACACAACTCTAAAAACTTTTAATTTAATTTTATTTCTTTAATAACTTTTTGTTTTTTTATAAAAAAAAAAAACTTAATTTTTTAATTTATTTCGTTAAAACTTTTGTTTTTACTAAAAATTTATTCTTTTTATTTTTATAAACGTAAAAAAATTTTTGTGTTTTTACATACCAATAAAGCAGTAAATCAGTAAATCCACCCATCCACCCTACTCTCCTACCTCATCGTCTCCTAGCCCACCCATGATCTATCGATCTATTGATGTACAGTCACTTTTCGTGTATCATTTTTTGGATAACATAACATAGAACAAGTTCTTTATAACACTGATCAACGAAATATATGCAACATAACAAAGTTTTCACATTAAATAAAGCTAATATAGCATCATTCGGTCTAAGAATATAAATGTACACCAACCAAACCTAACACATCTTAAAACCTCAATAAACAGTTAAAATTAGCAAAGTTTCTACACTTTAACAGCTGTAAAGTAACTAACATAGTGCTCAAAAACGTAACCTATTCACAGTTTGTCAAGCATAATCTCTAACATAGCAATGTTTATTTTAGATTATCATGGTAATATTTAACAAAAATAATATCACACCTGTCTAATTATCATAAGTACACCGATCAAACGAGTATAGGCTAAAACGTAACATAGTTTTTTTCACATTATACAAGCTTACATATGATCATCTAACAATAATATAATCCCACCGACAAACCTAACACACCTTTAACATGAATAAACTGTAAACGTTAACAAAGTGCCACACTTAACACAGTATAAGTACTAACATAACATACAAAACGTAACCATTCACACTTTTTTCAAGCATATCTCTAACATAACATGTTAATTTTACATAACATGGTGATATTTAACAAATATTTTTATCATAACATTGGCTAATTATCAAATACTGATCAGTGAATATACGCTAACATAAATAAAGTTTTCACATCAATAAAGCTAACTTAGCATACCCGCACTAAGAATATAATATACACGACAAACCTAACACAACTAACCTATGAATAAACTGTCAACATTTAAACAAAGTTCCACCACTTAACACAGCGAGTTCGTGAAGATATAACAACAAGCGTCCAGACGCATGCGTTGGCAGATGTCAATCGTACCACACTTATATGCGAAAAATAGTCCTAGCCTGAAATGAAATAGTGGTATAGGCAGACCGAATGCACTGTATATATGTAATCGAGGAACTTGCTTGCGAGAGCAGCGAGAGTCAGTAGAGCACCCACGGATCATAAAGCGGAACCATAAGAGAGTAAGTTCTAATTCACACATGCAGTATCCACACGAGAGTTGATTTCTAAAAATCAGGTCATATATTATGAGATATTTCATATCTATTGACTTACGAGGAATTCGTTTCACATATATATTTGTATTTCCTGTTTCACTAGAGTTATCAGAAACAATTCGAGAATTTGTTCAACTCCTCCCACTTTTCGAAACATTAAACGCAATAACCATTGATTTCTTGTTTTGTTAACAAGTTTCATCAACTTAACAACAGTAGAGTAACTAACATAACATACAAATCGTAACCTAACTCATACTTTCCTCAAGCATATCTCTACAATAACAATGTTAATTTTAAACATTAACATGGTAATTATTTAACAAAAATTTATCATAACATTGGCTAATTATCATATTAATCAACGAATATACCTAAACTAATAAAGTTTTTCAACATCAATAAAGCTACATAGCATAACCCGAGCTATAAAATGGTGTACAACGACAAAGCTAACACATGTTACGCCCTAATAAACTGTTAACATTAACAAAAGTCCCGCACTTAACAATCGGTAAAGACACTAATAATGCATTCAAAATGTTAACCTATTCCATACTTTTTTTCCAAGCACATCTCTAACATATTAACGTTAATTTTACATTGACACAGTAATAATTAACAACAATTTATCATAACCTTGTCTAATTATCATACAGACCAACGAGTAACTGCAAACATAACAAAGTTTTATTCAATAGCAAATTAAACATGGTAAATTTAACAAAAAAAAATTCATCATAACCATAACTAAATATCATAATCCCACGAATAATTGGCAAACATAACAAAGTTTTATCCAAACACAACATAAAAAATAACAAAGTTTTATCCATACCATAACATAAAAACAAGTTCTTTGAATAAAATTCATAGTAAAGTGTAAATGTTTACTGATTTTAAAAGCTGTAAAAACAGCAGTAAGTAACTAACATTGCATATACAGAACATAACATATCACGCTTTTTCCAAAACGTAATCTGTAGCATATCATAGGTTAATTTTTACTTAACATAGTAATATTACAAACATTTATCATAAACCGTTATCAAATAAGTTCTTTATATACTACGAATATATGCTTAACATAACAATGTTTTCACAATTATAAAGCTAACATAGCAACATTATGAACTAAGAAAATAAATGTACAATGACAAACTTAACACAACTTATACACTAATAAACAGTTAACCATTAAACAAAATTACCACACTTACACTAGTAAAGTAACCAACATTGCATCAAAACGTTAACCTGTTAGAAATTTTTAGAAATACATATTTCTAACATATTAAACGTTAATTTTACAATTTACACAGTAATATTTAACAAAAAATTATAATAACTTACCTTATTATCACACAGACCAACGAATAAACTGTAAACATAACAAAGCTTTATCCAAACATACATAAAAAATAAGCTCTTTGAATAAAATATGATAGTAAATTGTTTGTAATAGTTTTCTGATTTTAAAGCAGTAAATCAGTAAAATTCAGTAAATCAAACCACAACCCAACCTCCCCTCCCGCCATGAACCTTTGATCTATTGATCTATTGATCATGTCATATGTCGAGTATCATTTCGACTAACATAACTAACAAAATAATTTTTTATATATTAACCATCGAATATATGCTAGCGTAACGAAGTTTTTTACATTAATAAAGCTAACATAACCTGAACTAGGAATATAATGTACAACGACAAACCTAACACACCAAACGTACGAATAAACTACTAACATCAAACAAACATCGGAACTTTTTAACAACAGTAAAAGTACCTAACAATTCATACAAAACGTAACTATTCATACTTTTTCAAAACATATCTCTACATATCAATGGTTATTTTTACATTAACATCGTAAATATTTAACAAAAATTTAACATAACCCAGTCTAGGCATCATACTATCAGCGAATATATTGCCAACGTAACAAATTTTTACATCAACTTCGTAATATTTAACAAAAATTCATCATAACATCGTCTAAATTTCATAATCCCAACAAATAATTGGAAACATAACAAAGTTTTTTAACCAAACACAAACATAAAAAAATAAGTTTCTTTATATACTAACCACGAAGAATATTGGCTTAACCAACAAAGTTTTAGCATTAATAAAGCTAACATATATCATAACCTGAACTTAAGAATATAATGTACAAATGTAAACCTAACATACAATAGCGTATGAATAATCAGCTAACATCAAGAAAATTACCCTACTTATCAAAGGTAAAGTAGCTAACAGGTCATACAATATCGATATGTTCCCACTTTTCATGCATATCAGCAACAGGTAAAGCCGTAGCATCTAACAAGATCCTAACAAAGTGACCAATCTACCAAAGATACCAACACATGAACTATGATTGGACAACTATCTTTCGTTAAAAAGTGCATTCGTTTCGAGTAATAACATCAAGTTTGACCTAATGAAAAAAGTAAGACATTACAAAATTCTAGGCTTAACCTAAATTACTCACAAAAACTTAACAAAAAAATGAAACATACCTAATTTACGAATAAACAGTTTTCATTAACCAAAGAGTAATAATAAAGCAACACATTACATTCCGAGAGAAAACCTAAGGGGATGCGCCCCTTGAAAAGTGTGAATCCTGAGAGGGGGATTCACCCCGAAAGGGGTGTAAGCGGGCTTTGCCCCTCCGAAGGAGGAGGCTTTACCAATCCTACGGAGGGTAATGCCCGCTTACACCCCTTCCGGGTGTTGATCCCCCCTCTCAGGATTTTCACCTCCTTTCAAAGGGGGCATCCCCCAGGGTTTTCTCTGAATGTAAATGTGTTGCTTTAGAATCTTTGGTTAATGAAAACTTGTTTATTCGTAGTTAGGTATGTTATGTTATTTTGTTTAATTTTTGTTTTATTAGGTTTACCCTAGAAATTTGATAATGTCTACGTTTATTCATAGGTTCAACTGATGTTATACTCGAAACGAATGACACTTTAACGAGAATAGTGTCAATTCATAGTTCATGGATGTTGGTATCTTTGGTAGATTGGTCACTTTGTGTTAAGGGATCTTGTTAGATGCTACGGCTTTACCTGTTGCTGATATGCGGGATAAGTGGGAACATATCGAGTATGGTATGACCTGTTAGCTTTACCTTTGATAAGTAGGGGATTTTCATGATGTTAGCTGATTATTCATACGCTATGTATGTTAGGGTTTACATTTGTACATTATATTCTTGTTGCCGATATGATATGATAGCTTATTGATGCAAAACTTTGTTGTTAACATGATATTCGAGATTAGTATATTAAAGAACTTTATTTTTTATGTTGTGTTTGGTTAACACTTTGTTATGTTTTGCAATTATTCGTTGGGGAATAAGATAATATTTAGACGATGTTATGATTGAATTTTTGTTAAATATACGAAGTTGAGTAAAAATTTGTTACGTTGGCAATATATTCGCTGTTAGTATGATTCCTTAGACTGGGGTTTATTTTAAATTTTTGTTAAATATTACGATGTTTAATGTAAAAAATAACATTGATATGTTAGAGATTCTTGAAAAAGTATGAATAGGTTTACGTTTTTGTGTGAAGTGTTTAGGTACTTTACTGTTGTTAAGTTCCAAAAAATGTTTTTTTTTGATGTTAGTAGTTTATTCGTACGTATGGTGTGTTAGGTTTGTCGTTGTACATTATATTCCTAGTTCAGGTTATGTTAGCTTTATTAATGTAAAAAACTTTGTTACGTTAGCAATATATTCGATGGTTAGTATACTAAAAAGGACTTTATTTTTTGTGGTTATGTTTAGTCGAATGATATCTCGACATATGGACATGAATCAATAGATCAATAGATCAAAGGTTCATGGTGGGAGGGGCGGGAGGGGTTGATGGTTTGATTTACTGATTTACTGATTTACTGCTTTAAAATCAGTAAACTATTACAATTTACTATCATATTTTATTCAAAGAGCTTATTTTTATGTTTTGTTTTGGATAAAGCTTGTTATGTTTTACACGTTATTCGTTGTCTGTGGTGATAATTAGACAAGGTTATTATAAATTTTTGTTTAAATATTACTTGTGAAAATGTAAAATTAACGTTAATATGTTAGAAATATGTTTGGGAAAAAGCATGAACAGGTTACGTTTTGTATGCATGTTGTTACTTTACTAGTGTTAAGTGTGGAATTTTGTTAATGTTAACTGTTTATGCATGTTTAAGATGTGTTAAGTTGTCCATTGACATTTTTCTTAAGTTCATATGTTGCTATGTTAGCTTAAATAATGTGAAAACATTGTTATGTTTAGCATATATTCGTAGGTTAGTATATATCTAAGTCCCGGTTATGATAATGTTTGTTAAATATTTACTATGTTAAGGTAAAATACCTATGAAATGTTACCCCTCCGTTTGAAAAAGCGTGAATATGTTATTTTGTATGCAATGTCAGTTACTTTACTGCTGTTAACGCTTTAAAATCAGTAAACTATTACACTTTATTATGATATTTTAATTCAAGAACTTGTTTTTTATGTTTATTATGAATAACTTTGTTTATTTTTAATGTTGGTCTTTGGATAAAATTTGTTTAGTGTTTGCAATTAATTCGTGGGGATATTATGATATTTAAGTTTATGGTTAATGATGAATTTTTTTTTGTTAATTTACCATGTTTAATGTAAAAAAAAAAGTGTTACGTTAGCGTATATTCGTGGGTCAGTATGATAATTGTTTAGGTCAGGTAATAAAAATTTTTGTTAAATATTAACTTGTATCCAATGTAAAATTAACGTTAATATGTTGAGATGTGCTTGGAAAAAAGTATGAATAGTTACTATTTTTTGTATGCATTTATTATTACTTTATCGATGTTAAGTGCGGACTTTGGTTTAATGTTAACAGTTTTATAGGGCGTAAGCTATGTTTGGTTTTGTCGTTTGTACACCATTTCTTAGCTCGGGTTATGCTATGTTAGCTTTATGAATGTGAAAACCTTTACGTTAGCGTATATTCGTTGATTAATATGATAATTAGCCAATGTTTTAATAACTTTTTTGTTAAATATTACCATGTTAATGTAAAATTAACATTGTTGTTAGAGGTATGCTTGAGGAAGTATGAGTAGGTTACGATTTTGTATGTTATGTTAGTTACTCTACTGTTGTTAAGTGTGAAACGTTGTTAACAAAACAAGAATCAATGGTATTGCTTAATGTTTCGAAAAGTGGGCGGAGTTTGAGCAAATTCTCGAATTGTATTTGATAACTCTAGTGAAACAGGAAATACAAATACATGTGTGAAACGAATTCCTCGTAAGTCATAGATATGAAAATACAAATATATGACCTGATTTCATGTTTAAACAAAGTTGTATATGGCATGTTGAATAGACTTTTGAACCGTTATGGTTCGTTCGTGTGTTATATCCTTGTTTACGCTCTTATGATTGGTTGAAAGAAAGAATCCCATTACCTTTAAAGATTGTTTATACACTTTCTTCAGTAGGAATTTTCGCTGTGCTGGTACGATGACATCGCCACGCATCTCTACGCTTGTTGTTGATTTCTTCACGAGGCTGGTGTTAAATGTGGAACTTTGTTTAATGTTAACAGTTTATTCATAGGTTAGTTGTGTTAGGTTTGTCGTTGAGGAGTACTCCTTGCGCGCCTTAGTGCTAAGTTAGCTTTTTTTGATGTGGAAACCTTTATTATGTTAGCGTATTTCCTGCTCGTAATGAATCAATTAGCCAATGTTATGAAATTTGTTTAAAATATCAACGCATGTTAATGTAAAATTAACAGATATGTTAGGTTAGAGATATGCTTGAGAAAGGGTGATAGTTTACGTTTTTGTATGTTATGTTATTACTTTTACGGATGTTAAGTGTTGTGAAACTTTGTTAACGTTACAGTTTATTCATAGTTTAAGGTGTGTTTAGTTTGTCGGTGAGGAGTAATTTCTTTAGTTCAGGAATCATATTAACTTTATTAATGTGAAAACTATGTTACGTTTACATATATTCGTTTGTTGTCAGTATAATAATTAGACAAGGTTGTGAAAAATTTTTGTTTAAATATTACCATGTTAATCTAAATTAACATTGCTATGTTAGATGATACTGCTTGGACAAAAGTGTGAATAGGTTACGTTTTAGCACTATGTTAGTTACTTTACAGCTGTTAAGTGTAGAAACTTTGCTAATTTTAACTGTTTATTGAGGTTTGAGATGTGTTAGGTTTGTTGGTGTACATTATATTCTTAGACCGAATGATGCTATATTAGTTTTATTAATGTGAAAACTTTGTTATGTTAGCATATATTCGTTGATCAGTGTATAAAGAACTTGTTTTATGTTATGTTTATCCAAAAATGATACACGAAATGTGACTTGAATCAATAGATCGATAGATCATGGGCGGGTAGGAGACGATGAGGAGAGTAGGATGGATGGGTTGATTTACTGATTTACTGCTTTTGGGTATGTAAAAACACAAATTTTTTACGTTATAAAAATAAAAAGAATAAAATTTTTAGTAAAAACAAAAAGTTTTAACGAAATAAAATTAAAAAATAAATTTTTTTTTTTTATAAAAAACAAAAAGTTTTAAAGAAATAAAATTAAAAATAAAAGTTTTTAGAGTTGTTATAAAACATAAAGACATTAGCAAAAACATAAAAATGTTTTTAATAAATTTGTTATCTTGACCCTGTGTCAAACAAGAATCAAATGTATAGCTTAATGTTTCGAAAACGAATCAAACAAGAATCATAGGTATTGCGTAATGTTTCGAAAACGAACCAAACAAGAATCATAGGTATTGCGTAATGTTTCGAAAAGTGGGCGGTGTTTGAACAATTTCTCGACTTGTATTTGATAACTCTAGTGAAACAGGAACCACATCAGCTTCGTACATGTTCGTTCTGTATGGCATTGTTAGTTACTTTAGTGTTGTGTTAAGTATGAAATTTGTTAATGTTAGTATTTATTTGATCATAAAGGTATGTTAGGTTTTGACATTGTGTTAATATTCCTAAAAGTGATTAGTGATATGTTAACTTTATTTGATTGAAAACTTTGGTACGTCAGATATATTTGTTGGCGAGTATGTTTGTGATAAATTTTTGAGTTAATGTTACTATTGTAATGTAAAATAACGAGTGATATGTTAGGAGGATATGTTTGAAAAAAGTGTGAATATGGTACGGGCTGTAAGCAAAGTCAGTTACCTTTCCTGTTGCCAAGTATTGTATTTTGTTAGGTTTGATGTTCATATCATTTATTGTCTTGGTTCAGACTATGATATGTTTAGCTTTATTGATGTGAAAAACCTGTGTAATTTACAGTTTACTGTTTCAGTTTAATGTAAATGTAATTTTTACGTTATAAACATAAAAAGAAAAAAATTTTAGTAAAACAAAAAGTTTTTTAAGAACAAAAAAGATTAAAAATTAAAAGTTTTTCTTTAAAAAAAAAGTTTTAAAGAAATAAAAGTTAAAAAAACAAGTTTTTTAAAACAAAAAGTTTTAAAGAATAAAGTTAAAATAATAAAAGTTTTTAAAAACAAAAAAGAAAAAAGATGTGAAAGGCAACGTTTCTACTACATGTTTTTGGTGTATACTTTTAACCTGTTGGTCTAAGGTAGTTTAAATAGTAATGTTATGCTGTGTTTATTCTGTTATATAGAGACTAGGGAAATAACTATGGTATAATTCACACAGGTTATTTTATCGACTAGGCTTTATTGGAGGAGAGCTACGCACTTTGGTATATGTCAAGCAATACTATTGCGAGGGTTAGAAGTATAAAAACAGAGAACAGTATGCTTTTATGCTATGTTATCCAAAATGATAACTCGAAATATGACTGGAGTCAACAGATCAATATATCAATACCCCAATAGATCAGGGTTGGTACGGGTAGGGGTGGTTTTGATTTACTGATCAGTGATTTACCGTTTAGGGTACTGTAAAAACACAATTTTTTTTTACGTTATAACATAAAAAATAAAATTTTTAGTAAAAAACAAAAAAAAAGTTTTTTTAAAGAAATAAAGTTAAAAATTAAAAGTTTTTTTTAAAAAAAAAAGAAACTAAAAGAATTAAAGAAATAAATTTACAAATAAGCTAAAAGTTTTTAAAACAAAAGTTTTAATAAATAAGTTAAAAATAAATAAAAGTTTTTAAAAACAAAAAGAAAAAGAGAGTGTGATGCGCCAACTGTGGTTGCTTATGTTTTGCTAGTTTACTTCACTGTTGTTAAAGTATGAACTTGCTCATTGTTAATGCTGTTTATTTCGTGTTTAAGGTATGTGGTTTTTTCAGTGTGTGTTA
>JABUQX010025625.1:10000-20894 GCA_015478945.1 Trachelipus rathkii
AGAATAAGAAGAAAAGGACAGCCAGAAAGTACACCATAGATGAGAGCTCGGCTACAGAAAGCGATCACGTTGAAGACAGCGAACTGGACAAAGGGGGAAAGCTGTGGCTGAAGAGACTTGTCGAGTTAGAAAAAACGGGGATGGAGCCAAATATGGCAGTAAATAGAGTCCTTATCATTCTGGCTGGAGAACTGTTGGAGGTCTTAAGAACATTCAGTAAGGCAAGTGTGAAGGCTGTGAAGCCTCTAAAATATGGAAAGGAGAAAGTTCAAACCTTCGATGCTTTCATCAAAGATTATGAAAGATATGCCAGAGAACAATTAGGGAAAGATAAAAATCGTTGGGCGGTAGACTTGCGAAACTTTTTGGAGGGTCCATCGTTGAGAACTTATTATAGTATCTACCGGGCCAAAATGAGTTACATCACGATAGTGACAAGACTGAGAAGCTGGTGTAAAGAGGAGAAAGAGAATGAGATCTTAGATTTACAACGGGAGTTTTGGAGAATAGAAATGAAGAGGAATGAGAAGTTGGCAGAGTTTGCCCTTAAGGTTGCAAACGACATACGAGGCAGCCACAAGCGAAGAACAAAGGGACGTGGAGATGTTAAAAAAACAATTTGTAAAGTGTTTGCCGAAGAAAATGGCTAGGAGATTTAAAGTCCGGATGGGAGGGGAGAAAGAAAGTACAAAAATTAGATGGAAAGACGTCGTCAATTGGGCCCAAGAAGAGGATAAACTTGAAGAACAAGAAAATGAGGAACCCGAAGCTGCCGCGATTCCAATATGGGCGACGTTGCAGGGAGAAAGATCAGAAAGACCGACATATGCCGACCAAGTACGGTACGGTAGACCGGTGCCCTCCCAGGAAAGGGAACATAGGGGATTCACTGACCGGAATACTGGACCGTATGAGCAACAAGGTGGGAGGTGTTACCACTGCGATAAGACCGGACACATAAAGAGAGACTGTTGGAGGTTTAGAAAGTGGTGTTTGGTGTGTGGGTGCAGTGAACACACGATTGCCAATTGTGGAATGAAGACCAGGAGCAGGGACAGACGTCAGCAAGAAGGACAAAGAGGTGGTGGAGAACGCACTGAAAATAGTGCAAGGGCTCACGGTGTTGATGAACGCAAATGTTTTCTGTGCGAGGAAAGTGGGCATTTGTGGGAGTCTTGCCCTATGAAGGCAGAAGTGGAAGAACTGAAAAAGAAGAGAAGACAAGTAGTCTCGGGAAACGAGACCGCTCCGCCATTACCGGGAGTGAGCCGGAGCCAACCAGAGTAATGGGTGAACAAACAAGTATCCCGGTTAACCAGGGCTGGTCAATACTGAATCCGGAGGCAAAAGAGTTTGTGACGACGGGCTTTAGCCCTTTACAGCAGCGACCAGCAAAAGTAAGAAAGAGAATAGATGCAACAGCAGATGAAGTAACAACTGGGGTTTATAGAACTAATGGGAGGAATAATTATGGTAGAGATGACAGTATCCAATTGACACCATTATTACGGTTTAAAGTACAGCTTGATAGCAAAGAAACGCTTGCCATAATGGATTCGGGATCAATACTGTATTATTGGAGAAAATTTATTAAAAGAGATCTCGATCAGAAATAACAGTAGGTTAATGAAGTTGAGAGTATTAGGGGACCATCTCATGGCCACAGAATCCCAAGAGACCGCTTACTCTTGAGAGTGACCATGACGAATTGAGACGGCCCGATTTGAGTTTTAATAGTAGTAAAGTATCTGAAAGAAGGTGTCATCTTGGGAATGCCCTTCTTAGCAAAGAGCCAAAATCAAGTTAAATGTGGCGGAGAAGACGTTTACGCGTTATGGTGAAACGGGTATTACAGAGCATGTACATCTGCCAACTGACCCTGGAAATTGTGTACGGGTCGTAACTGCACTCCCAGTTTACGTTGTGGAAGGTATAGCCATCATAGAAGATGGATGGGTTCGTGTGAAGGCATGTTGGAAGTCGGAGCAGATCACACCAAGAACTGGTACAGAATGGGAAAACGAACGCTCGGAAGAATTATTGATCGACAACAAGGAAGAAAAGAATAAAAGGGGTTATAATAAAAGATTCAGGGTGCTGCCTGGATTAGTGAAATGGAAAGACAATCAAGGAGAAGTGTTGGTGAAGAAATTGACCGCCGGAAGAACATATTTGGGGAGGGGTGAGATCCTCGGTACAGCACACTTGATGGTGGATGAGGGTGATTTGGTAAAGTTCGAAGCAAAAACGTGTGCAGTAAATACTATAGTACAAGAGCCACCGGAACAACCAGTCATCGAACAAGAGTGGACGAAAGAAAGATTGAGTGGCGAAATAGAATTCATGGAGGAATTAACAACTGAACATCGTGAGAAGATAACAGAAGCATTATGGGACTACCGATCGGCATTTAGCAGAAGTGATGCCGATGTGAGCAGGACATCGATGACACCATACAAAATCAAACTACACGATGACACCCCGATTTACCAAAGAGCAAGAAGGTTCGACCAAAGAACGAATGATGAAATAGAAAGCCAAGTGAGGGAGTTGTGTCTGAGAGACATCGTGGAACCTTGTGCTTCAGAGTGGAGTTTTCCTATAGTTCCGATTAGGAAAAAGGATGGTACTTTACGTTTATGTGTAGACTACCGTAGACTTAATAAAGTAACTGAAGCTGACCGATTTCCCATGACCAACATCACCGAAACGATCTTCGGTTGTCATGGAGCTTACTATTTTACAAGTATGGACCTGGTTAAGGGGTATTATCAGATGCAGTTGGAGGAAGATAGCAAAGACTATACTGCATTTTCCACGGTAAGCGGGCAATACAGGTTTAAAAGATTGAGCTTTGGACTCAAGAATGGGCCAGCAGCGTTCCAGAGGGAGATGCAACGGATATTAACTGGGTTTAGCAGGGATAAAGTCGTAATTTATGTAGACGATGTGCTCTTGATCTCGAAGGGATTCGATGAGCACTTAACTTTGATAAAACGTGTCCTCCAGAAGTTTTGTGAAGCCAATGTAAAAGTAAAAGTGATAAATGTAAATGGTACAGAAAGAAAGTTCAATTTTTTAGGCAATATAAATTGGCAAGAACGGTATAAGAAAGCTGGGAATACGTAAATCAATCGACAATTAGAAAAGGCGAAGAATATTGGAGAATTAAGAAGATACCTTGGGATGATTACCTTTCAGAGGAAATTCATTCGAAATTGTTCAGAAGTGGCGGCACCTCTTAGTGTGCTAACTGGTGGGAAAAGGAAAGATTTGATCGAATGGACGGCGAAAAGAACTAAATCATTTGAAGAATTAAAAAGGCGGATGAAGGAATCAGTAGAATTGGCCTTCCCAGATTTTTCATCACATGCGAAGAAGTTAGAACTGTTTGTAGATGCTAGTGGAACTGGTATGGGGGCTGGCCTTTGCCAAAAGCAGAATGGAGAAAGAAGGGTAATTGCCTATAATTCCCATTCATTTAGCGATTGTGAGAGAAGAGCGTCGACCATAGAAAGAGAACTGTTGGCTATAAGATGGGGTATTAAAAGTTTTAGACCGTTTCTGTTGGGTCAGACTTTTATTCTTTATACTGATCATAGACCATTGGTCTATTTAGATACAATGAAGTTGGTGGATAGTAAATTGGCACGCGTCTTGGATGATCTCAGCGAATATAGTTTTGAAATTCAATATTATCCTGGAAAAGAAAATGTGTTTGCAGACACGACTGGTCAGGTGCCGACAGCAGTATTGAAGGAGAGGCGAAGTCGTTGGACGCCCCTAGCGCTCCCAAGGGATTACTATTGGGAAATTGGTTCCAGGAGGAGGCAGACTCTATTTAAAGCGCATTAATGATTGTCTTTAGATAATACCCATCTGAAAGGAGTCCCCAGGAATTCGTAGAACTTGCGAGAAATGTTTGTTTGGATAATGCTCATTTTTGGAAAGGAGGGTATACGGGATAGAGAAACGGGCAAAAGCAGTAAAATACCTAAGAGCACTGAAAGAACCTGGAAGAGAGCCCGTGCCGGAAGTACTATTGGCAGCCAGTGATGTTTTCAAAGTGAAGATATGGCTCCATCATGGAACATGCTGTTCGGTGGCTTATATCGGTCCCAAGACGAGAGAAGAAGAACACCTGGAGGATGTGCACTTGCAGGTGCTGGGAGGAAGCCATTTTAATCCCTTAAAAGACAATGGCACATTCAGTCCAACAAATTGGAATACCATGACGGAAGAAATACAATCATTTAGATAACGAGGAAGACTTCAGAAGATGGAAGGAAACGATGGAAACATCCTCAAGAAGAAAGAAGAACATTCGAGGATGAAAGAAACTAACTTGTTGAGTTCATTATGGTGAAGGGGCTAGAATAAAATTGTTGATGAAAGAAGAGGCCACAGTTTCAGACTGAGCTGTTATTTTCCACATTTTTTGAAGGGTTGCCTGGAAGAAGTTGTGTATAGGGAAAAGTCGATAAAATGTGCATTTCTAGACCCACTTATGCGCAGTGATTAGTTTTAATAGAGGAGCCGTCGTAGATCCTAACGCCAATTTGGCAGCATACGACGATAACAGAAATGGCGTAGACAGTAATACGTTTTTTATGTGTGGGCCCCAGGGAGATGGAGTGCACAAGAGCAGTGGAAGTCACCATAAACACGAAATATCGACAGGTGACATTGCCATTGGTGGTCGTTAAAGACGAGTATATCCCAGCCTGCCTCTTGTTGGGCATGAACTATCTTGTGGAAACTGAAGCAGTTCTGGATTTCGGCGAAGGAATAATTTCGCATGGTGGAGATTCTGAGAATGTGAGTGACACGTTTATAACAACAGTGGCGGTGAATAATGTATCGGGCAACAGAAACAGTGGTCAATTAATGGAAATAGCGCCAGAGGAGATTGTGCAATTACAAAATAGATCAGAAGCTATAAAAACCCTGAGAGAGAGGGTAAGAAATGGCCAACAGATTGATAAGACCGATCTCTTATAAGAATTTTATCGGGTACAGGAGAGGATTTTGCCTTAAACCAAGGATTTTAGAAGAAAAAAAGTAGGAAAAAATTTTGTTGTGGGGGGTGGGATTCAAAAAACTTGTACATGTAAGCGTGACCATCCACAGAAATCTTGCGCACATAGGACGAGACAAATTATTGGATGCAGTAGTGAAGTATGTGTGGCATCCAAAAATACATACAGTGGTTCAGGAAGTATGTAGGACTTGCCCGAAGTGCCAACTAATGAAGATTGATCATACGGTAGTATACCCACCTGTCTGGAAAATTGAAGTGAAGAATCCATTTGAGATGGTTGCTGTGGACGTTATGTCCATGCCAAAAACAAGATTGGGAAATGTAGCATGCCTGGTTGCAATTGATCATTGTAGTAAATGGGCAATGGTGAGGCCACTGAAAAATAAGGTAGCAAAAAGTGTATCAGATGCATTCGAGTTTCATATGCTACCAAGTTTTATACATGCACCGTACAAGATACTGACCGACAATGGAGTGGAGTTCAGGAGTAGGAGGTTCGAACAGATGTTGAGGAGCTATGGGATTGACCACATTTATAGTAGTCCTTATAAGCCCGCAAGTAATGGGGCAGTGGAGCGTGTCAATAGAACGTTTGCAGAGCTAGTGAAGAATGTAGTAGCTGAAGAATTGGATTGGGACATTTGCCTGCCGAGAGTGGTGTTGACATATAACAACACAAGACATACTGAATTGGGGATGTCACCAGCAGAGAAATTAATGACGGAACATCATGAAAGAGGAGTGATGTTACCCATTCCAAGAGAAGAACAAGGAAAGTGGAGAGAGGGTCACCCTAACTGGTTACCTTATGCAGTGGGAGTAAAAGTTAAAAGGAAGATTATAAGTGTGGACAGGTCAGTAGACAAGAAGTTGGGAGAAAGATTTGCAGGGCCCTATGTAGTTACCAAAGTTGTATCCGAGGGAATGACGTATGAGATCGAGAGGGAAGGAAAAACTATAAAAGCACACTATTCACATTTGAAAGTTTGGGCAGATCCGCCTCCTTACCTGTTACAACATTTCCGGCAAGAGAATGAAGAAGTAGAGTTGGAGACCTCACAAGTAAACTCACCTGAAGAAAATGAGTCTGAGATGGAGACATCGGAATGTGGTCCCCGGTTGGGGTTCTTTAGGAACTTATCAGTGCCAGTGGAGAAGAACCAGTTGGTCAAGTGTAGGAAGAACCAGTTGGTCGAACGTGCACAGGACCAGTCGGTCGAAGGTGGACACAACCGTCCGGAACAGCGTACAATTTTGTGGAGTAAGAACCATTCGGTCGGTACGTGGACGGAAAAGAAGAAAGGTGCTCAGTTAAAGAAGGCGTGGCAGATGCTGAAAGGTGTAGCGACAGCAAGCGTCAAAACGAAGAAGGTTGCAGCAGTACAGACGGACCAGCTGATAACATTCGATGTGGGGACACAAACGAGCTATATTGACTCGGTCCTCTCACCTATTGATGCCAGTGAACAGTTGGACTGGTTTGATAACAATGATACAAATAGTGACGGGAGCAGTGACTTTGATATCCGGAAGTTTGAGGCGTCGCTGCGGTTCCCGGAGAACAGTTATATGTTGGCTGTGATAGGAAGCGACACGAGTGTTTTGGAAGAAGAAATACCATTCGGTTAATTGGAGGAGGAGTTGTCTGTACCTGGGATTGGACAGTCAGAAATTGAAGAGGGAGCCCTTGTTAATTCGCAGAAGACTTAGAAACAAAACCAGAACTACAGGAAATCCTATATGAAATTGTTGAAAGAATTTGGGGAAGCCGCAGAGAATATGAATAAAGTCAAGAAAACCACAGTGTATGTAAGAGAATTGTGAAGCAAGTTGGGAAGTCCAAATACTCGCCCACCACATAACAAGATCCCGAGGATCAGTCCCAGAATTGTCTAATGTACAAGGGAAGATTCTGGAGAACGAAAGACGGACAGAAGCAAAAAAGGCGTCAAGGAGGAAGAACAAGTGTAATTATTTTTCTTGTTAGAGATTGGACAACCAATCTCTGAGGGGGAGTCGTAAAATAGGGCAATTTAAAGAAATCTCTAAACCAACTAAATATTTTGAAGTGAGGAAAATCGGCAGTAGAATCGCGTTCTTTTTCTATGTGGAGTTTTTGCGTAAAGTTATCCAAGCAACGAGTAAAATAAAAGTGATTTTTGCGGAGAAGGAGGAAGTATATTGTCAAGTTTTTAATCAAGAATCTAACAAGTTGTAACTAAAGTCCCGTGCATTCGGGTGCTGGTGGGAGAACGAAAGCGGAACTTAGCAGTCGAGGAACAACTGGTAGTGTGAGGACGTGAAGCGGCTTGACGAAATTTGGACAATCGGATTCAGCTTGCGAGTGTTGGGTTTTCGAAGGTTGTGGTCATTTGACTGGGACGCCAGGGAGTGAATAATCCCCAGTGAGTGAGTCCCGAGTTTCTACTGGAAGGAATAATAAGTCAAAACAAGTAGTTGTGGAACACAATATATTCAAAAAACCATTTATATTGCGGTCTACAAAGAACACGTGCGGATTCGCTCGTAAAGACAGTAACTGTCCGCATCGCGCCCCGGTACTGATGTCACGGGGCAACTATTATAGCTGCTCTCATGTATATATTGTAAAATAAAGTGTGGTGGTTTCAGCTATTTTCAAAGAACAGTTTACCTTGTTGCCAAACGAACTTTTTGATATTGATTATTACCATTTGGTTACATAACGCTATGAACTTACTAATATACATACGATGAATAAATACTTTATTATTTTCAAAAAATATACATTGGAAGAGTTAGCTTAATAATAATAGTATATGCCTCTCAGATGGGCAATAGGTTTACATGTCTTATGAGTCAAATACGCCACTAGTGTTTCTTAGTAAGTAACGCAATTTATTAATAATAATATTAGGTATGATACAACTATATTTAGGTATTTATATATATACCTAAACTAACTTAGTTTTGAACTTAAATATAATTTTTAATATTAATAATTTTTTAATTTAATAATAATAAATTAAATTATAAAACTACCCTAAACCTTCAATGATAAGAACACTTATTTATTAACTCAGGTTGACTATATCACTCTTACGTTAAGTGATATTTATATTTCACTATTCACTCTAGGCTGTCCTCACAGTCTAAATATAATGACTACACAAGCTATTCGAAAACTACATCGAGCTCATACTCTCACGCATAGGCTCATGAGAGTGCGATACATATTGTGAAGTGAGGAGGGGATAGGTGGTGGTAGGGTGTCAAATAACAGAGGCTTTCATACAGTACAAACTCTCATAAAATAACACTAATTGTTATTTATAAAACACTAGATCTAGTTCTAATGTTTTCGACTTTCGTAAATCATACACAAAAAAAAAAAAAAAAAATAGTAAACAAAATATACATGTTTCAATATTAAAAAAGGGGGAGGGGTTATTGGTGAATAGGGGAGGGGTAAAATTGCACCGATATGCACCTATTTTATTTTTATTATGTGAAGGTCAATCTTGTTATTAATTGTGGATTTCGAATTCGATTGCTAATAAAATAACTTATTTAGACTAAATAATATATATTACTTATCTACTATTATATATACCTTACTCCGCTAAAATAATATCACTTATTATTTATTATAAATATTATATATTATATATTACTTGAGTAATATATATATATTATCGTCATATAATATATATATATATATATTATATACTATATATTATATACTATATATATATCACTATACTATAATATACTATAATTTTTTATATATATAAGTATATATATAAAAAATATATATATAAATGATTTAAGCGTATTAGATTATTATCTATTGACCTATAGATTTTCCTACACTATATCAAAATAATTATTACATTTGTGAATTAGAGTATTATTATATACTTATATTTATAATATAAGTTTAGTAACTAATATATATATATACAATTATACTATTAATATTTATATATATTAATATATATATATATAATATGAATTTATATATATAACTATATAATATCATGAGGCGTAGAACATGGGGGTTGTTCTGGGGGTCTATATATATATATATATATCAATAATAATAATAAAATATTAATAAGTATATAATATATAATATATATATAAATATAATATATATAATAAATAAAATAAATATATATAATATATAATTATATAAAATATATATATATATAATATATATATATATATTTAAATATAAATTATAATATATATATATAATTAAATATATATAATAATAATATAAATATAATATATAATAAAATAATAATATATAATAATATATATAATATATAATATATATAAATATATTATATATATATATATAATAATTTATATATTAATATATATATAATATAATAAATAATATATAGAGCTCCCACTCGAAATTTATTTTTTTATTACGAACTTATTTTAATTTATATAATCTAACCAGTTAAATTATAATGTTTCGCTTCCTCTTCCGACCTCGTTTTGTTCGTCTATTTCTATTTATTAGGAAATGAACAACCTTTTTTACCCTTCGATAGAGCTTTGAGAAACCGAAAGAGAGAAAGAAAAAAATAAAGAAAGAAAGGAGAACGAGCAATCGAAGGCGGTATGGCAGAGCGAACGTGTGAAATCCTCTTCATATTACTCTATACTCTACTCATACTACTTACTCTAGTATATTATGTTATACTCATCTATCTTCTCTTCTCTATATAATATATATATATCATATATATATATATATCTTTATATATATTATATATATTATATATTATTTTATATATATATACAAAATGTTAAACACTTTTCGACAAACCCCTTCCAATTCATTTTCCTTCATTTTTCATATTACAACGTTGCTTTTTTTCTTTTTCGTTTTTTCTTTTTTTATATTAATAATTTTTTAGTAAAGAATTCAAGCATACACTTTTTATTTTAAAGAATGTTAATGATTTCATTATGAGTTTTTTTATTTATAATTGGCTAAAAAAATAAATCAAATCACTTTCTTCGACAAAATTTATTACTTCATCAACCTTTTCGCCTGACCAGTAAGCTCTTCTTTAAGAATCTTGCTAGAAACGAAGTAGTTAGCTCATTGTACTTATATTAGGCTTATATGTGAATAAATATATCGATGATCAAACAAAGGAGATTCTATTAAAATCCTCCTGGAGCCCACTCCCAAGCTATAAATTTCCTAAAATTGGAGAGAAATTTAAGTTTTCAATTTTAATGAAATTTTAAAGTATCCATGGCTATCTTATTTTGAGCATGCAGGAGGAGCTTTCTGTAAAATATGCGTGCTTTTTTGCAAAGATTGAGTAGGAAAAGGCTGGCACCCCTAGTTTACTGACGCATTGGTTTCTGAGAAATTTACAAATTATAAGAAAGCATTAGGGAAATTTGATACTCATCAAAACACAGAGTACCATAAAACGTGCGTCATATTAGCAGATAATTTTTTACATATTGCTAAAGGGACCTTGAGAAATGTTGTAAAGGAAACTGATAGTAATTTACAAATACAGGCTGAGGAAAATAGGCCAAAATTGAATTCGATTATAAAGAGTATCATATTTTGTGGGAAACAAGGAATAGCATTGCGTGGGAAGGATGAGTCAGGAGATATTTTGGATAATAGTGCAGTTGATGGCAATTTTAGAGCATTGTTAAGATTTTATATTAATGCTGGCGATCATTTATTACTGGAACACTTAAAGAAATCGCCTCGGGTATCTCTATATACTAGTCCTTCAATTCAAAACGAGTTAATTGAAATTTGTGGATATATTATAAAGAAAAAATTGTGAGCAACGTTAATAACGCTACATGTTTTTCCAT
>JABUQX010025626.1:5000-10000 GCA_015478945.1 Trachelipus rathkii
CTCTTCGTTCTCTCTCCTTCTCTCTTCTCTCTCTCCCTCTCTCTCTCCTCTACGTCACCAGACCAAAGTTATACGTATTTATCAGACTTCTCTGATTGATGTTATGATGAAGTTGAACAAATAATTAAAATAAATAAAAGTTGTTATTTTATTTTTTATTCTATTTCTTTTTTTTTTGCTATATTTAAGACATAGTTATTTACAATGAATAAATATTGCTCGAAAATAAACGAGAGATAACACAAGTGCACATTTACAAACGCACACACACACCTTCACAAACACTTTTAATATGCTTCTATATTACAATATGTAAAAAGTATGTATAACATTAATGTATACATAATGTATATATACGCTATACCATTGATTCCCCCGGACCGGTGCATCGCCGAATAGACTCCAAGGTTGCCGCAGCCCGCAAAAGCATCGCCGAAAAGACGCCAAGGTTGCCGCAAGATTTTAAATTATTTTGCACTGATTTAGTGTCCTAGTTACAACACCAAACATTTTAAACTAGTATTTGTTTAATAACTAAATTAATTATTTCCGCAGAGCTGTAATAATTAATTGAACTACATGCTATTAAAAGAACGCTATATAATAAATCGGATAAACTGATAAAGATAATATAGTTTTACACCGGTATTTATATGTAAGTAATAATATATAATATAAATAATGAATGTGTTTTCACTTGTAGACTGTAATGAAGAACAGGAAATTTTATTTTCTGAGCTTCTCGAAGTACTGGGCGTAAAATTAAGCACCAATTCCCAAACTTCTAAATAGACGACAAAGTTTGGTTGTGGAAACCCATTTAGGAAACCTATATCAAACCCTACTATGCTCATTCTTACGGAAGAAGTGAAATTAACTAACATACATAATGATGACACTGAATTTGTTTTTTTTTTTGTTTTTTTTTTTGAGAGCGGACCTTACCAACGAGGTTCATATGCCGTCCCTCCAGATAGGCAAAATACTACCCTTCATTCCTTCACGAGTTCGTGGCAAGAGAACCATTTGCCATGAGATTTCGTGTTGGTATTCACTCTGAAATTAAGACATAAAGAAGCACCTCTCGAACTTTGGATCGATATTAGCAAAAAATATCTTCATGTTACAAAAAAAAGGCTCTGTTGACCCTATCGCAGTTTCTTTTACCAGTGCGGGTTGGGATTTTCTGCACATCTCGAACAAGAAAACTAACAAAAGAGAAAGACTACAAACGGTTGAAGAAGAAATGAGTATACGTTTGATCAATATCACACCTAATAATAAAGGTTAGGTTAGGCTAGGCTAGATTAGATTAGGTTAGGTTAATTAGGAAAAGCTGTGAATCGCATCCTAATATTTAAGGTTAGGTTAGGTTAGGTTAGGTTAGGTTAGGTTAGGTTAGGTTAGGTTAGGTTAATTAAGAAAATCTGTGAATCGCATCCTAATATTTAAAGTTAGGTTAGGTTAGGTTAGGTTAGGTTAGGTTAGGTTAGGTTAGGTTAATTAAGAAAATCTGTGAACCGCATCCTAATATTTAAAGTTAGGTTAGGTTAGGTTAGGTTAGGTTAGGTTAGCTTAGGTTTTGTAAGAAAATCTTTGAATCATCTAATATTTAAAGTTAGGTTAGGTTAGGTTGAGTTAGGTTGGAAGGTTAGGTTAGGTTAGGTTTAGGTTAGGTTAATTAAGAAAATCTGTTAAGTTAATTTAAGTTAGGTTAAGTTAGGCTAAGTTAGATTGAACTATATTAGGTTAATTAAGAAAATCTGTGAATCGCATTATAATTTTTAAGAATTAGGTTAGGTTAGGTTAATTAAGAGTATGTTAGATTAATTAACTCATTACAAATATAAAAGAGAGTATATTTGATTAATATCTCACTTAACATTAAAAATTTGGTTAGGTTAGGTTATGTTAGGTTGTGTTGGATTAAGTTAGGTTAGTTAAGAAAATATATGATGCACATTAAGCCCAATTATCTCATAAAATATATAAAATACTGCTGGTTAGTTTTATTTACTTAAAGTTTATTGTATGTTACAGTATTGTGTATTACTTTCAGGATTGCGGAGGCGGTAACTCCGGCTCCGGCTTCGGCTCCGGCTCCGGCTCCGGCTCCGGCTCCGGTCTGGCTCCGGTACCACAAGGGGTGTAACATGAGGGTATCACAAGGGGTGCCATAAGGGGTGTCACAAGGGGTGTAACAAGGAGTGTCACAAGGATTACCACAAGAAGTATCCCAAGGGGTATCACAAGGGGGTGCCAGAAGGAGGTGTCACAAGGGGGTGCCACAAAAGGATGTCTCAAGGGGTGCCACAAAGATACTACAAGGGAGTGCCATAAAGGGGTGTCACAATGGGTGCACAAGGAGGTGTCACAAGGGGATGACACAAAGAGGTACCACAAAGGGGTATCAAAAAGGGGTGCCACAAAGGTTTACCACAAGGGAGTGTCGCAAGTGATGTCACAAGGACGTGCCACAAAGGGGTACCTCAAGGGTGTTGCACAAGATGGTGCCACAAGGGGTTATCACAACTGGGTGTCACAAAATAAGATATATGACTTGAGGTGACATCAATAAGAAAAGATTGAAAAAAGAATATATATTACAGTAATGAACCGGAACCGGTTCGCAAAAATGTCCGGTGAATCGGTAATTAAAACGTTTGCTGTTTGATTAAGCAGACAGAAAAGAGAATGAGACAAAGGAGATTTTACTCTCCATCAGCGGGATTCGAACACTGGACTCCGCGTCGATGAGTTAACAGTAACCGGGCGCTCTATCCACTAACCTAACGTTCCCAAAAAAGAACGTTTCAAGTCTAGCTTATAAAGCCCCCGGTTTAACAAAGAATAAAATAGTTTGCTAAAATTTTGGCAACTCAAACACTGAGTATGTATAATGTATATACAGGGTAAAAAAAGTAGTCTATAAAATATGATTTACTTAAAAAAAAAAAAAAAAAAAAATTTTTTTTTTTTTTGTTTGCTTTTCTTTGTTATTTTTGGTTTTTAACATCAAAAACAATATTTTAGCATTTTGTTTAAATAGTATTTATATATTATTTATATTAATATTCTTACAAGTTTTTGAGCCAAAATATTTATTTTAGGCATTATTTTAACATTAATAAGACAAGAATTTAATTTTAAACAAACAAAACAAATTAAGGATTATTTACAAAAATATATATATATATATATATATATATATATATATATATATATATATATATATATATATATATATATATATATATATATATATATACTATTGATAAATATATATATATATATATATATATATATATATATATATTCTTTCTTTTTTTTCTTCACCTACCTTATTTTCCCAAGATTGGGAGTAAGGAGCGCTACAAGCATCGGAAAAGAAAGCAGTAGGAGAGTATGACAAATGTCGAAAGAAAGCCAGCCTTACCTCCCCCTCTGTACCATTAATTAGTAAAAAGCTCGTCACAGACAGAAAATCAACCCTAGAGCTTCACGACCGCGACGGATACATAATTAAATCGTCAATGTAAGGGTTTTCATCCCTTGGCCCAAGTGGGCCACAACCATGCCCACATACAAAACCCCCATTCTCTACTATCATGCACCTTTATTCTCGCCTCTACCCAAAGCTCACATTTCTCTCCTTCAGACATATATATATATATATATATATATATATATATATATATATATATATATATATATATATATATATATATATATATATATATATATATATATATATATATATATATATATATATATAGAGAGAGAGAGAGAGAGAGAGAGAGAGAGAGAGAGGTACATTCCATTCTCTTTTCCTTCAACTAAAACTAATATATCTTGGTTTAACTTAAATTCGGTGCAGGTAAACTGCAAGTATGCTGCAAGGATGCTGCAAGTATGATGCAAGGATGCTGCAAGGATACCGCCTTCAGAAATTACTGTCTTCATATCCAGAAATTTGTGATTCATATATTTTATCCCGGAGTCACACAAACCAACCTTTCGAGATCCTAAAAACTTTTCTTTGTAGAAAATACAACAATCTTTCTGGTTCCTCTACCTCACATTCTTTCTGGCATTTTGGAAATTTAAATTGTCAACTATCTCTCTCTCTCTCTCTCTCTCTCTCTCTCTCTCTCTCTCTCTCTCTCTCTCTCTCTCTCTCTCTCTCTCTCTCTCTCTCTCTCTCTCTCTCTCCTCTTGTGTCTTTGATGGCAGTACTGTTGTCTTAACTTTTGTTAAAGCTGAACTCTTTGATCAAACTTTTGCCTCAAATTCCATTCTAGACGATTCCGAAGCTATCTCTCCTTCTCCTTTAACGTATTTATCCCTAAAATAAGAATTTCTTCTAAAGATATTATTTCTGCTCTCTCTGAGCAAAAAAACTAGAAGGTGTGAGGTCCTGAAGGTATCGTTCCTGTGGTCCTTAAACCTTGGGCTTCTGAGCTTGCACCCTGCCTTAGTAAACTGTTTTATCTCTGCCTGCTGGAGAGTGCACCCATTCAGCCCTGGTGAAGGGGGATACCCAGCCAGTCCTCCAACTATCGTTCCATCGCTCTGACCTTTGTTCTTCTTATCTCTGATTGCTAGTATGTCTTCTATAACGAATATCGATTGGTAATCTTCTTTTCTTCTCAGACTTTTGTTTTCTGCTCTTTCACATTTTGGCTAAACTTTTGATGTAGCGCTAGACATATTTAAAGTTTTAGGTAGAATTTGGCACAAAGTTTCAATTTCTAAACTTTTCTCTTTCAGTATCTAAAACTTTATCATGACTTCCTTTCTAGTCGTTCTATAGCTACTGTTGGGACCTATACCTAAATGGGTCGACATTGTAAAAAAATAAAAATTTGGTTATTTAGAGTTTCTCAACAAGTCCAACAAAACCTAACCTAACCTAACCTAACCTAACCTAACTTAGCCTAACCTAACCTAACCTAACCTAACCTAACCTAACTTAACTTAACTAACCTAACCTAACCTAA
>JABUQX010025626.1:17500-31088 GCA_015478945.1 Trachelipus rathkii
ATTAAAGATTCTAAAATTAAAGTAGTTAATATACATCGAAATACACAATAGTATTTAAATCACTTATTTACAGCACAAATTCGAAGTTTGTGATTTAAAGTAGTGCTTACGATCACATCTCATTCGAAGTGGATTGATGAACAAAGTTCAACACTAAAGAACAAAGAATAACACCTTCCTCAAAGGAAATCTGAAGAACTAACTGTTAAAACCCAGTCACAATTCTACCCCGTGGCAAAACCCCTCCTTAAAGGCGGGTCTCAATAGCCCCTGGGTATCGTAACTGGATGATGTCCCTTCCGTGTGGGCGGGTCTTATCAGTGAGTACCCACTGAGCATCTATGAGAAAAAAACGCCCTCCTTCTTGCAGTTTAGAATCCCGAAAAATCCGTTACGAATTTTGGTTTCCCAAGGATTGAAATTTAATAAATTCGATACTTTGTTTAACCGCGACATCCTCTTGTTTCGAGAAAGTTTAAGAGACTTTTCTCGTCTACTTGACGGTGTAATTTGTTTTGGTTTTGACCACAATCTTACATTTCTTTAACGGTCTCTCCGTTTTGTAAGCTAAAATCCGTTATTGTTCCAAACAGCTATTGTAATTGTCGGAATAAGGAAATTGTGGTCATTGTTTTAAGAGTATTGTAAATAATCGGAGGACCATTGTTATGGTTGTTCCGAAGAAGTCGGAACGATATTCGCCATTCCCATTCATCTTTTCACATGGTGGGTGGAAATTTTCAATTTCCACCGACATTAAACTCCCCCCTCCCGGGACCCCCCCCCCGGCGTCTCTTCTGTGACCGTCCCGGGTAAGGAAGGTCAAGGCCAGGGGAGGTCCAAGGAAGAGAGAGGAAGGAGAAGAAGAAAACAAACAGGGGGACACGGAGGGAACAGGAGGTTGCAGAGGGCTACTATTCCTCGGAAAGAATAGCTCGTATCCTCTGCTTAGCCAACTCGTGTGCTCGTCGTAGGGGCCTTTCCGGAGGAGCGGCCGATGCCTGAACTTCGGTTGGAGGGAGCGGATCTGAGGGATCGAACAGGTTGGAGTGTATCTCCAGAGGGTACAAGTGGATAACGGCCTTCACCCCGACTCGTGCTGAGCAACACTGAGCGGGTGTGCCCATCGGGGGAAGTGTAAAGGGTTTTGATGATGCCCAGTTTCCACTTTAGACGAGGGCCATCGTCCTCAATTAAAACTACGTCTCCGACCTTAACGTCAGGGCGGTTGGAGACATTCCAAGATTGTTTCAGGCTGAGCAGATAGTCTTTGCTCCAAGCAGACTGAAACTTAGCTATGAGGGAAAGTAAATACTTGTACCTCTTGTTAACCTTCACCGGGTCCCTGTAGGTGGCATCATGTTCAAGTAATTCTTCAGGGACAGGAAGGGTGTTCAGCTTGTACCCCATCAACAAGTGGGAAGGAGTGAGGGGCTCCTCGCAGTGGAGCTCGTCGCCCACGTAGGTGAGGGGTCGGCAGTTGACCACCGATTCCACCTCCGCAAGCACCGTATTGAACTCTTCGTAGCTAACTAGAGAGGTCTTGAGGGTCTTCCGAAGATGGGTCTTGGTCAATCCGATCAAACGTTCGAAGAATCCGCCGTAATGACTGCTTCTGGCGGGATTGAATCTCCAGGTGATGGAATGCTGGGTTAGGAAGTCCTTCACGGAGGGTAACTCCCATATGTCCCTTAAGTGTTGGGATGCTGCTTGGAAATACGTTGCGTTGTCAGAGTATATTACGGAGGGTGTTCCTCGTCTTCCGATAAACCGACGTAACGCTCTCAAAAATGACTCGGTGCTGTTGTCAAAGACTAGTTCTAAATGTATCGCTCTAGTCACAGCGCAAGTGAACAAAACCACATAGCTTTTGGTAACTTCGTTCCTAGGAACCTTGACATTAAAATAGCCTGTGAGGTCCACTCCGATTACCGTAAACGGTTTGCTTTCTACCACTCGGGAACGAGGCAAGGCAGCTAGTGGCGCCGAACGAAAGTGTGCAGCTTGTAAACGTCTACAAAGACCACACGGGCGTATCACTTTCTTCACCGTTGTCCTCATCCGAGCGAAATAGAACCGCCGACAAAAGATCAAGGAACGAGTTCTGAAATACCAACATGGTGGTTTGTTTGGTGAAGTTGCCATATGATGAGTCGGGTGAGATGTGAGTCTGATGGCAGCAGCATAGGAAACTTTGCGTCGAAAGGTATCATCGCATTGCTTAATCTCCTGTCGCATCTGAGGACTCCATCTACTAGCGTTAAGCTCAGTTGTTTCACCAGATTTGTTAAAGGTAAGGAGTCTTGGAGGCACGTAACTTCGGGTAGGTAGTGTTCCCTCTGTAGCCCCCGAATCCAGTAGAGTTCCGCGTTACTTCTCTCTTCTATGGAAATCAAATGGGAGAATTCGGGCCGAGAGACGGACCGGGTCATAGGGAGCTTCTGCCTGGATTTTCTCAAGTTCTCGATGAACCTGTGAACCAGGGCGGTGATCCGTATGATCTTGTTGAGAGAGGAGTAACGCTCTAAATCGAAGATGGGAGCCGCTTTCGGTACCGTGGTGGTGGAAGCGGCTACTATGACCTCGTCCGTCCCCGTAGCCCCTTCGCAGAGGGAAGGGTGTTCGGTCCAGACGGGCCAATTTGGAGGGCTGGTGAGCCAAGGGGGGCCTTTCTTCCATAAGTCCGTGAATACGTACTTATAACTCACGCCTCTAGACGCCGCGTCGGCGGGGTTGTCTTCTGTAGGGACGTACCGCCACTCGGCTGTCGGCAGGTTTCTACGGATTTCATCGACTCTGTTCTGGTTGAAGAGGGGGAGCTGCTTGGAGGAGAATATCCAGCGCAACGCCACCTGGCTGTCACACCAGCAGTAGATCTTAACTATCTCTAGCAAATCCTTGTAGGCGTCGATAACAAATTTAATGATTCGGGAGGAGAGTAGAGCTCCCATTAGTTCCAAACGCGGGATCGTGAGTTCTTTCATGGGTGCAACTTTCACCTTCGCCATAAGAAGACTGGCTATGGGAACGTGCTCTCCCATTGATACAGCGTACACTGCAGTGGCATAGGCTGCGCCCGATGCGTCTGAAAAGGCATGAAGTTCCACCTTTCGAGCAAAAATTAGCTGCCTAGGTATTGTTAACTGCAAACAGCGTTGTAAATGTTCGGCAATTGAAACCCATTCCTTGCGGTGTTCGTTGGAAATAGGTTTGTCCCAACTCAGTTTCTCCTTCCACAGTTTTTGCAGGAGAATCTTACCTCGAACAGCCACCGGGGACAAGATGCCCAGTGGGTCGAATATGGAAGCGAGGTTCTGCAGAATAGCCCTCTTGGTGGCCGCTTCCGAGGCGACAACCTTGAGGGGGTAGGAAATGGTGTCCTTGTTAGTATCCCATTCCATACCCAAAACCTTAATCGTAGTGTCTTCGGCGGCTGCATCGTTCTCTCGGAACTTTACGTTCGCTTCTGGACAATTGGACACCCACTCTCGTAAATTGAGGCCGGCCTTTTCGAAGAGAGACCGGGACTGAAGAAAGAAATCTTCCACTCCTGCTTCGGTGTCAAAGGTACCGAACAGATTGTCCACGTAGATTTGATTCAAAATCACGTCCTCGTAGTCGGTGTCTGAGTTTCGGACGTGGTGCTGAATGCAGGCAGCCAGCAAAAATGGACTGCAGGTGGCTCCGAATAAGACGGAAGTGAACCGATAGGTGACCAAAGGGCTTCTGGGGTCGGAAGGATCTTTCACCCACAAAAAACGCGTGGAATCCCTATCTTCCAACCTGAGACGTATGGCTAAAAAAGCCTTCTCTATGTCCGAGGATGTAGCGTAGCGTCTCAACCGAATTTTCAGAAGGATCTTGGTCAAATCAGTGATGAGGGAAGGTCCACTGTGCAAGCACTGATTAAGACTAGGATTGTTAGAAGAACAATCAAACACTAGTCTCAGTGCTGTGGTGGACGAGGACTTCCGGACCCCATGGTGGGGTAAATAGTGCAGCTTGGCTTTGGGGTGAATCGGAGTAATAGGAGTAACTTCTTCAATGAAGCCCCTTTCTAGTTGATCCTTGATAACATCGGCGTAACTTCCCATCAACTCGGCGTCCCCTCTCAACCTTTTAAGGACGCTATACAAACGCCTCTTAGCCAAGGCGTAGTTGTCGGGAAGAGAGGGGTGCCTGTCACGCCAGGGTAACGACACTACATAGCGACCATTTTCGAAGGTCAAGTTCTCTTCGAAGGCCTCCAGTGTAGTCTTTTCTGCCTCTGTGAATTGTTCGTTGGGCATAATACCAATCTGGGACAGTGACCAAAGTCGATCCAGATCTGGCGTAGGGGGGCCCGCCTCCTCTGTCGGGAGGGGGCCTAGGATCGTAGGGGGGCATGAGCGCTCAGAGCCCCGGGGCGTCAGCAACATTCCATCTTCCAGCTGGGGGGAGGATGGAATTTCAGTGGTCGGGGAGCGCTCGAGGTGATGTCATGATTCACTGTCCTCCGGTGGCCCCGGGTCGGTCCCATTCGCCCTCTGGAGGGGGGAATGGCCCAAGGCAACGTTGGTAGAGCAACAGGTAGTTCGAGTCACCGGGTCCGCTGTCTCACTCGTATCCTGTAGCCCTTCTTCCAACTGGAGGGAAGAAATAGGATGTGATTCAGCGGCTGGAGAGGTTGCTTCAGGACGGAGAAGCGAGTGGTCTAGACCCCGGAACGCCTTCGTCACACTTCCTGCCAACGGGGGGGGAGGAAAGTGCTGTTCCGTCTGATGACAAATAAGATCCGGTCTCCGTTCGTCGGTAAACTGGACTTCCGCTCTAAGTGCGGACACTACTGTAACTTGGGAGGCAGTGTTCTTCGAGGAAAAGGGTAGAGGTCCCCATATCATGTTGCCCACATTGGTCTTCATGAGGTCAACGCCGAAGCGGGACTCACACGACTTCAGGAATTTATTCAAGTGATCTACGCCGATCAGGAGCTGAATTTGATCGATCACATCGCTGTCCGGATAAGGATGAGCAAGGTGGACACGTTGTCTGCGAAGCATTCGGGTGGTTTTGACCAAGCCAGGGATCTGCAGATTAGAGGGCAGGTGCTCCACCACAATAGCGGTGATGGGGACTGTACCTTCTTTCGTTTTGACTTGGAGAGCGACGACATCATGAGGGGCTGCTACGCCCTGCTGGTTGATTCCATTGATGGCGATCTCGATCTGGGAAATGGGTACGCATTGTAAATTTTGGACCGCGGATTTAGAAATTAAAGTTTTCTGACTCCCCCCATCACACAACGTTCTAAGAGTGAGGGTGTCCGCCCCGTTGGATACAATCAAATCGGCCAATGGAAGTGCCATACCCTTACCCCCGGAACATAGAGCAGCGTAATGGCCTGATGCGGGGTCCCCTGAGGGTCCTGGGCCCTGCGGATCTGTTTGCGCTCGTGGGCGGCTGCCAGTTCGAGAGATTGGTTGAGGACAAAATACGATGTGGTGGTCCGGTGCCCTGCAACGGAAACAAGCCCTAGCGTACTGACAGTCTGCTGTGGCATGATTTTCCGCCAGGCATCTTTCACACCAGCCGCGACTCCTAACCACTGTTAGTCTCATCTCTGGCGTTGTAAGCATAGTACATTCAGATGGGAAGTGCTCCTCCTTGCAGAATCGACAACTTCGCTTGTCCGATCTGGCAGGGTTCTTGTCCTGCCTCGTTGGAGGTTGGTTTTTGGGAATTGCCGGTTTATTTCCCGTGGTGCTTAACACTGTAGACACCTTCTGTTTGTTGGCACCACTCGGTCGTTTATCCGCGTAACCCCTCGAAGCTTCCTCCCTCCTTTGGAAGTCGGGATTGGTCTTTGGTTTGTTCGTGAAAGGTTTGGCGGCCTGCAAGAATCCGATGGCCTGGTCAACCAGGTCCAATACTGATTGGATCGTCCAGCTCTTACGCGAGTCGGACCAAGGAATTCTTTCCTTAACTTCCGCTGGCAATTTGAAAGAAAGTTGGGTCCCTAAGATAATGGAACAACCTTGACAGTCCCCAATTACTTCCTGGTTCTTCAGAGACTCTGCAAGTCACGTCAGCTTTGAATTTGAAGAGGTCGGCGTAAGTATGTTTAGGGCTAGGGAGCCCGCCTAACCGGGCAATGAGGGTCTCTATGAGCTTTGACTTGTCGCCATAGTTGTTCTTGAGAAGAGATAGCGCAATGCTATAGTTTTCTCCCCTCACTGCGAAACCTGATATTAATTGTTTGGCATCCCCACGCAAGCTCTGGAGTAAAGCGTGGAGTTTTTCGATGGGATCATAATTATGTCCGTTAACCATGGCTTCAAACGACTCTATATAGCTAGCGAACTCCAGAGGGTCCCCGCCGAAGGTAGGCAGGTTCCTGGTGGGGGCCTTGAAAAGCGTGGGAGCCCGCCGACCCCCCGAACAACAAGAGGCTCTCGATGGTGAAGGGGATCGACTCGTTCTGTGACTGACCCTCTCTCTGGCGGCTAAAGTGTTGTTGCCGGCGTTGATCGCTTTACGGATAGCTAGGTGAAGTCTCCTACTCTCCGCATAGTCGGTCATAAAATCGTCGCGATCCAGGTAATCTTGGATCACGACGCTCGCCTCCTCCAACTGGGTAAGAGTCTCCTCCAAATGCTGTACTAGTGCTAAGATGTCCCCTGCCGGGGAATCCGGTCTTGCCACCAACTCCTTCAGCTCGGTCATTTCCGCAGAGGCGTTCTGACTGAGGGCATCTCTCTGTCGTTCGGCGAACTTCACCCGTTTTGGTTTGTTTTTCTGATTTTGTGGCTGGCCTCTGTTTTGTTGGTTATCCTGGGTCGGGGTCAAATTCAAATCTGCCGGAGGGGGCGTCCCGGGGGGATCCCCCTCTTCTGCGTTGGTTCCGTTGCGTCCGGCCTCCATGAGTACTGTGTATGTGCGTACGCACTCGTATCAAAGGAAAGCGAAAAGAGAGGTTTCAGTACGAACCACTGACGACGGCGTCGCTGCGCCGCGGTCAGTAAGGGGTTGTGCGCGAAAGGTCTTTTGGAATGCTCCAATACCCTTAAGCACGCCTGAGAATCGTCGTACTACTTATCAGAATTCCTGATTTATTCCCTGCAAATAAGTAAGAGATAGAAGCGATAGCGGACGCATGCAAGTAAGCGTTGCAGAGAAACTCTAAACTATGGCTTAGTGTCTAATCTTACTAACTTATGATTAAGCCCATACAAGATAAAAAACAAAAAAGAACAAAAAAAAAAATATATACACAAAAAAAAATCACCAGACTTACCTCAGGTTTTCCTGGTTTATGGGGAATATATGGTGCGGCGCAGAGTCCGGTGCCAAAGTTAGGCAGAAAATGTTCTTAAATTTGAATTAAATACTGATAGTATCAATAATCAATATTAATAGTAATAATACTAATAAGTTGTTATGATTATCTGAAAAAAACTCAAAAAATAATACACACTCAGTTGTGTGTATTCGTATGTGCAAGCCGTGTATATTTCCTCAGAGTTAGTAACAATAGAAAATATAAATTTAAAGAACAAAATCCGAAAAATAATACACACTAAAGCGTGTGTGTATTGCTGGGTGTGTGTACGTGTGAGTGTGTGTAACCTCAGGACTCCAGTACTCTATACACCACACAGTAACAACAACGAAGATTCAAAAGAAATCAAAGGGGAACCGCTACGCACGTATGTAGGCTTGTATGTGACTGTGTGTGTGTGTGTGTGTGCGTGTTCAAGAACTACAACACTCAATACAACACACAGTAACAACAACGAAAATTCAAAAGAAATCAAAGCGGAACCGTTACACACGTATGTAGGCTTGTATGTGACCGTGTGTGCGTGTGTGTGTGCGTGTTCAAGAACTACAACACTCAATACAACACACAGTAACAACAACGAAAATTCAAAAGAAATCAAAGCGGAACCGTTACACACGTATGGAGTGTGTATGGTCGTGTATGTGACTGTGTGTGTGACTGTATGTCTATACAGAAACTCCACACAGATGCAATACACAACAATAGACAAAAGAAAACAAAAAATATATAAAAAGGTAAAAAAGGAACCTTACACACGTATGGAGTGTGTATGGTCGTGTATGTGACTGTGTGTGTGACTGTATGTCTATACAGAAACTCCACACAGATACACTACACAACAATAGAAAAAAAATATATAAAAAAGGTAAAAAAGGAACCTTACACACGTATGGAGTGTGTATGGTCGTGTATGTGACTGTGTGTGTGACTGTATGTCTATACAGAAACTCCACACAGATACACTACACAACAATAGAAAAAAAAATATATAAAAAGAAAAGGTAAAAAAGGAACACACACGTATGGAGTGTGTATGGTCGCGTATGTGACTGTGTGTGTGACTGTATGTCTATACAGAAACTCCACACAGATACACTACACAACAATAGAAAAAAAATATATAAAAAAGGTAAAAAAGGGAACCTTACACACGTATGGAGTGTGTATGGTCGTGTATGTGACTGTGTGTGTGACTGTATGTCTATACAGAAACTCCACACAGATACACTACACAACAATAGAAAAAAAATATATAAAAAAGGTAAAAAAGGGAACCTTACACACGTATGGAGTGTGTATGGTCGTGTATGTGACTGTGTGTGTGACTGTATGTCTATACAGAAACTCCACACAGATACACTACACAACAATAGAAAAAAAAATATATAAAAAGGTAAAAAAGGAACGTTACACACGTGTGGAGTGTGTATGGTCGTGTATGTGACTGTGTGTGTGACTGTATGTCTATACAGAAACTCCACACAGATACACTACACAACAATAGAAAAAAAATATATAAAAAGGTAAAAAAGGAACCTTACACACGTATGGAGTGTGTATGGTCGTGTATGTGACTGTGTGTGTGACTGTATGTCTATACAGAAACTCCACACAGATACACTACACAACAATAGAAAAAAAAAAAAAAAAAAAAAAAAGGAACCTTACACACGTATGGGGTGTGTATGGGCGTGTATGTGACTGTGTGTGTGACTGTATGTCTAAACAGAAACTCCACACAGATACACTACACAACAATAGAAAAATATAAAAAAGGTAAAAAGGAACCTTACACACGTATGGAGTGTGTATGGTCGTGTATGTGACTGTGTGTGTGACTGTATGTCTATACAGAAACTCCACACAGATACACTACACAACAATAGAAAAAAAATATATAAAAAAGGTAAAAAAGGGAACCTTACACACGTATGGAGTGTGTATGGTCGTGTATGTGACTGTGTGTGTGACTGTATGTCTATACAGAAACTCCACACAGATACACTACACAACAATAGAAAAAAAAATATAAAATAAAAAAGGAACCTTACACACGTATGGAGTGTGTATGGTCGTGTATGTGACTGTGTGTGTGACTGTATGTCTATACAGAAACTCCACACAGATACACTACACAACAATAGAAAAAAAAAATAAAAAAGGTAAAAAAGGAACCTTACACACGTATGGAGTGTGTATGGTCGTGCATGTGACTGTGTGTGTGACTGTATGTCTATACAGAAACTCCACACAGATACACTACACAACAATAGAAAAAAAAATATATAAAAAAGCTAAAAAAAAGGAACCTTACACACGTATGGAGTGTGTATGGTCGTGTATGTGACTGTGTGTGTGACTGTATGTCTATACAGAAACTCCACACAGATACACTACACAACAATAGAAAAAAAAAATATATAAAAAGGGTAAAAAAGGGAACCTTACACACGTATGGCGTGTGTATGGTCGTGTATGTGACTGTGTGTGTGACTGTATGTCTATACAGAAACTCCACACAGATACACTACACAACAATAGAAAAAGAAAAAAAAATATATAAAAAGGTAAAAGGAACCTTACACACGTATGGAGTGTGTATGGTCGTGTATGTGACTGTGTGTGACTGTCTAAGAAACTCCACACAGATACACTACACAACAATCACAGAAAAAAAAAATATATATAAAAAGGAAAAAGGAACCTTACACACGTATGGAGTGTGTATGGTCGTGTATGTGACTGTGTATTGACTGTATGTTTATGAAACTCTCTGAATACACTACACAAAAAAAAAAAAAAAAAAATATAAAAAAAGGAAAAAAGGAACCTTACACACGTATGGAGTGCGTATGGTCGTGTGACTGTGTGTGTGTGACTGTATGTCTATACAGAAACTCCACACAGATACACTACACAACGATAGAAAAAAAAAATATATAAAAAGGTAAAAAGGGAACCTTACACACGTATGGAGTGTGTATGGTCGTGTATGTGACTGTGTGTGTGACTGTATGTCTATACAGAAACTCCACACAGATAAAATTCCTGCAATAGAAAAAAAATCTAAAAAAGGTAAAAAAGGGAACGCTACACACGTATGGGGCGCGTATGTGACTGTGTGTGTGACTGTGTGTCTATACAGAAACTCCACACAGATACACAACACAAAAAATAGACAAAAAGAAAACAAAAAAATATATAAAAGGGTAAAAAAGGGAACGCTACACACGTATGGGACGTGTATGTGACTGTGTGTGTGGCTGTGTGTCTATACAGAACTCCACACAGATACACTACACAAAAAAAAAGGCAAAAACAAAACCAAAAATTATAAAAAGGGTAAAAAAGGAACGTCACACACGTATGGGACGTGTATGTGACTGTGTGTGTGGCTGTGTGTCTATACAGAACTCCACACAGATACACTACACAACAATAGCCACACCAAAATAAAAATTATATAAAAGGGTAAAGGAACGTCACACGTATGGGACGATGTAATGCACTGTGTGTGTGTCCAGGAACAACAACAACAAACACAACAGGAACAATCAAATCAAAAAAAGTGTACACGTATGTGTCTGTGTTCGTGTGTGTGTATGGCTGCGACAACAAACACAAGGTTCCACAAGAAATCCAAAATTCTACCCATATAGCAACAATAATAATAATAATAATAATAATAATAATAATAATAATAATAATAATAATAATAACAATAATAATAATAATAATAATAATAATAATAATAATAATAATAATAATAATAATAATTCTAATAACAAAACGATCGCAGAAAAGGAAAAGTAACTCTTCCTCTAAAACACATCGATCATAGTAGCAATAATAATAATAATAATAATAATAATAATAATAATAATAATAATAATAATAATAATAATAATAATAATAATAATAATAATAATAATAATAATAATACTTTGCGAAGGTCTCTCAGAAGTGGTGAATGAAATGGAGAGATTTCATATATGTGTTTTGGAGAGTTTTTTCGCACAAGTTCTTTGGAAGTCTTGGCAATATTGATTGCAATTGCAAAGATATATTGCTTCAGCTTCCGCTGCCGAAGGACCACAATGTCCTAATTTCCTTGGGACTTTCCTTCGATAGTTCTTTAATTGCAACTTGAAATTAGTGCAATTAATCCCACGGAAATTGGACTCCCAAATTCCACATACCAACCCTTCTTTTTGTTTTGATAATTAAAGGGATGGAAGTGAATTTTGGCCAATTGAATATAGGATACGTATTGTGATGTGTAACATCAGTAAATATGGATATATATATGTAATGGAGACATGAATGATTGGGGAGTTATCGGTCATTCACGTATCTTACACCCTATTAGAAAGAGAAGAGTAGTTTGAGATGACCTGAAGGGTCATGAAAGATTCCCCGAGATGGGGAAGAAGACCACCTTGCCACAGGCAGAGATTGCAGGCAAAAATCTCTGCCCACACCTGATATGTGTATCAGAGCCCTTGTTACAGATATAAAATAGTCAGAGAGGTCATGCTCAGATTGAAAAACAGGAGGGAAGGAAGCGAGAAGGAAGATTATTAATGTGTAAGTGTGTCCAATTAACAAAATGTTAGTAACCAAACATGCTCGAGTATGATAGTAAGAGAGGTTGTTGGCTCTAAGTCTAATTGGTTGTGGTTAGATCTGGCTCCCTGTTCCTAATTAGGGGAGAGTTGGCCGAATCTCAATTGCACGCATACACCCATCCTCATTCTTAAAATTACAATGTAACCTAACCGCACGTGAGCACGATACCTAAGTATTCGTTCTGGGGGGAGAGTTTGCATGTGATAAGAGAAGCGTCGGGTTAACGAATGTAATCAACAATTTTACAGAGCTATCACCTCGACATCTTAAAAGTAAAAATGAAAAAGATTCAACACTCACCAACGACGTCTGGTACAAAAAATATCAAACCTGTTTTCCTCTCTCCTTTTCTACAAGCGAGAAAGTTGAGAGCGTCGCGATACCTGCGACGGACAAACGAGCAACGAGAACTAAAATTGCGCTAGCATGCATGAATATCAGATGAGATACTGATATCAGACAACCTATGTACAATAACACATTAAAGTGAAATTTTCACGGAAAGTGGGGAGGTATAACCCGTGGAGTGTTCTTCATTCCTAGAGTGGAAACGAATCGGGTATTTGCTTTAATATAAAAATGCAGTATATACAGTTCAACGAACATAGACGCAATCCCTCACTCTGTTCGCGAAATCAGATTTCAAATATTTACAAAAACACAAATCTATCATCGTTGAAAAGCAATATCGGGATCATCACAATTTAAATAAATGCACGAATGAATATTGCTACGATTTAAGATTAAAGATTCTAAAATTAAAGTAGTTAATATACATCGAAATACACAGTAGTATCTAAATCACTTATTTGCAGCGCAAAATTGAAGTTTGTGATTTGAATTAGTGCTTACGATCAAATCTCATTCGAAGTGGATTGATGAACAAAGTTCAACACTAAAGAACAAAGAATAACACCTTCCTCGCAAAGGAAATCTGAAGAACTAACTGTTAAAACCCAGTCACAATTCTACCCCGTGGCAAAACCCCTCCTTAAAGGCGGGTCTCAATAGCCCCTGGGTATCGTAACTGGATGATGTCCCTTCCGTGTGGGCGGGGCTTATCAGTGAGTACCCACTGAGCATCTATGAGAAAAAAACGCCCTCCTTCTTCCAGTTTAGAATCTCGAAAGATCCGTTACGAATTTTGGTTTCCCATGGATTGAAATTTAATAAATTCGATACTTTGTTTAACCGCGACATCCTCTAGTTTCGAGAAAGTTTAAGAGACTTTTCTCGTCTACTTGACGGTGTAATTTGTTTTGGTTTTGACCACAATCTTACATTTCTTTAACGGTCTCTCCGTTTTGTAAGCTAAAATCCGTTATTGTTCCAAACAGCTATTGTAATGGTCGGAATAAGGAAATTGTGGTCATTGTTTTAAGAGTATTGTAAATAATCGGAGGACCATTGTTATGGTTGTTCCGAAGAAGTCGGAACGATATTCGCCATTCCCATTCATCTTTTCACATGGTGGGTGGAAATTTTCAATTTCCACCGACATGAGCAATATTTTACAAGGAAGATCTCGAAACCATAAATGAAGATTTATATATATATATATATATATATATATATATATATATATATATATATATATATATATATATATATATATATATATATATATATATATATATA